>VMBQ01008052.1:12625-41128 GCA_007657795.1 Dreissena rostriformis
ACAACCCAAACAACAGGAGAAAATCGTAACTAAGCAGTTTCGTGTGACATGTGAAGACAAGTGTTTTTCCATCACTAAAGATGGATGTGAAGAAATAGATGAGCTTCGGTCTTCCCAAGAAGAAGCTGATACTAGACTACTGCTACATGCCAAGCACGCATCGTTAAATGGATTTAGCTCTGTGATACTTGTCTCAGAAGATACAGATGTAACAGTTTTATGTCTTGCTTATTCATCAGCTATCCAGTGTCAACTCTATCAGAAAAAGAGCTCTCAGACACGAACACAATACATTGATATCAAGAAGTTGGTATGTTCAGTCGGCCATGATGTTTGCGAAGCATTGCCAGGTTTACATTCTTTCACGGGCTGTGACACAGTCAGTGCGCTTGCAGGTCGCGGAAAAGTAGCTGCCTTTAAACACATGAAAGCAGTTGGTGGTTTTCAAGATACTTTTAAACAACTTGGTACCATTTGGCAACTGTCTGATGTATTATACAAAAGACTCGAGGAGTTTACCTGCATCCTCTATTCATCAAGAACGCCCACAACTGATGTTAATGAGCTAAGGTACCGCCTTTTCTGTGCCAAAAAGGGTGAAATAGAATCGTGGCAGTTACCACCCTGTGCAGCTTCCCTTAAGATGCATTCCATGAGGGCAAACTACCAGTTTGCGATATGGAGACGTTGTCTTGAGCCAGATCCTTATATACCATCTCCCATAGGAAACGGTTGGTGTCTCAACAATGATTCTGATGACCGGGGTAATAACAACCTAGCTGTTGAATGGAATGATGTTCCAACTGCACCAGATGCTGTTTTGGAAATGTTATTGTGCAGTTGCTCTCGGGAATGTAAATTGGAAACCTGTCCCTGTCTGAAATATAAACTGAAATGTACAATGATGTGTAAGCTAAAGACATGTTCAAATCTGCAGGAAAATGATGAACTGTATACGTCAGACCAAGAAACTGTTCAGACTGATGACTCAGATAGTGAAGCTGAATCAGTCTTAAACTGATCAGTAATAACATATGGCATTGAAGTATACAATGATAATAAATACAGATACTTGAAGAACGCAGTACATCGTTACTTTAGCTACTAACATTTCCAAGGCGGTCCGCCTACCTTCACTTGTTTTATCTTTGTGAGCTGCCTTTTGACTATTGGTGTTTATCTTGTTTAGCGCTCGTGCTCTGTCTCATTTGTCTATGGGAGTAAATGAGAGTGTGCTTTTTTTTTAATGTTAATTTTTCTGCTTCTTGGGTTGATATTAATATTGTATGTGGCATCTCCCGCATCATTCTTCCTTCTTGTTCTTGTTTTAAAACTTGAACTATAAATACAAGTTTAATAAAATGTTTTGATTTTGTTCATTAAAAATAAGCTCAGATCCTTCTATTTTGCACAAATAATGCCTACATGTGCAGTGTGCTACAGTGCATTGATTAAAGTTATATTTTTTCTCAATATGTACACACACATACGAAACAATCAGTTTCAAGGGGTCGAACTAAGTCTTTCCACTAGCAAAATAATGTTATTTAGCTAATATGATTATGTTTTTTTTATTATGTATTGAAGACCAAAGTGTTTTGTACCATTTGATAACAAATCAAGTAAAAATGACTCGGTTTCCATGTGTTTTTCTTGGTTTTGCACCCCCAAACCTTAACAAATTTATGAAAATTAAGTTGACTGATGCCCCATCTTCAAACGAGAAAAAAATACCAAAAGCTACCAGAACCAGACTGCTATCAACCATTTTCATATGCTTCTGGCATGTATCTTCCAAGATATATAGGTGTAGTTTTGCCCCCCTTACTGGTACACCCCACCTCAATTTTGGGTACCTGGCTGAAGGACTATTATTATCTTCGCATTGGGTTTGAACATGGAGCGGAGGAAGTGGAAAATATAATGAAGAATGGAATAGGTTCGATAACGTTTTAATATGCTCTGAATTTATAGGCTTCGAAGAAATATGATAATAACAAATGTTAGACAGAAATACATCGATACACATGTTGATAACATTTTTTTTTTCAAGTTGAATAGTTGCTATAGGAACAGCATTAAGATTTCTAAAAGTTTCGAATTGCATGAATACTTCATTTACAAGAATGAGTAACCATTACATGCATTTATGTTTATAGGTAAACATCAAAGAAAACCTGCTGTAAGTAGAAATGTGAGCACAAGTTGGTTGCCATGATAACTTGAAATATGTGATTTTGTTTGCAAATGGGTAAAGTCCTTAAATTCATGATATTACATACTAATACATTATACATTCTTTCATGCAATTATTACCAATAATTAAGAAGAATATGAGATTTGCTGTATCATACGTGTACATGGCATTGGCGTTTTATATAAATTATATTTATAGGAACAAATAGCCTTTTCCGATACAAATTTAATAATTGTAATCATATGATATTATGTTAATCGCCGACTGTCGCTTCAAAGACCAGAAGTTGAGTAAATGTTTATAGATACCCTCTTCGAAATTATCTTTTTCATGTTGTAACCAGTGAAGATGTGGTTCGTGTAATATGCTATATAATAACGCGTCTGGAGGCCAAATCTTAAGCACACCGTCTAATTAGTTCTATTGTTACGACATTTGTTAATAACAGCCATAAACAGAATTATAAGAAACGATTTTGGTTTGGTTTCATTATTTAAAATCATAATGGTTTTGAATTTATAACGTAAAAAAATATTGTTACTAACATAAGTTGCGTATAAAAGCATCACACGCGATACGAATTGCCCGAACATCATAATAGCATGTTTTTCTATATTTATATTCATAAGAACATATATATAAGATTGCATATTATTTCCCTGCTCGTAAAACAGACTCCTTGTGTTTGAGTTCTTAATAATGCTTTACCTCTAATTACGCGACAACTATAACAACCGTTAAAATAATTCTGATAACAGTATAATGCGTTACACATGATAACGAGTCAACACCCTCAAATGCGAACACACGCAGTTTAAATTTAAAAACAACTCATATTAAAAAAAAAAAACTAGANCCCAAAAGCGGGACTGTCCCGCCGAGATCGGGACGTCTGGCATGTATGGTGAGGAATGTTCTAGATTTTACTGTAGCAAATGTGTAGAGCACCATAACTATCTTTACAAGAAGCACACAGTTTTGGGCAAGGAAAACATCAGCCAATGGCCAGAGACCAATGTGGGTGAACAAGAGCAATGTCAGGAGCACAAGAAAGAACTGACAGGATTCTGTGAGGACCACGGTCAGCTGATATGTCATGTCTGTCATATCAACAATCATCAGTAAGTACAGGTAAACTCTGTTAGGCCTTTTTTGTTCAAGACTTGTAAATCAACTTTTGACCATCCTTTATATCTCTTCCAATGCTGTACAAATTACACAAGAGGGCCCTGAGGGACCAAAGACGATCACCTGATATCTTTTACTTTATTTCAAATGTAAAATGTAACTTTTAATCTTCAAATTTTTCCATAAAAATAAAAAAAAACAGCAAGATAAAAAAAAACTAGTTCCCGCACCTAATCTTTTAGCACACTAGTAAAGCCTTAAAAGTAATACTAGCAACATGTTGGCCTGTATGTACGTAAGCATAAACTTAAAAGATATGCTTTAAAAAAATCATAACAAATGATGTTTAAACAACAATTTGTTCCCAACTGGCAGCCATTACAAAGTCATAATATATATATATTGGTTAACAAGAACCTTCAACATTTCAACATTTAGTAGTTTTTAACAAGCGTTATTTTCTACAAACCATGATTTAAGGGTATTTATTTAAGTCCTGAAACTGAAAATCAATAGGCGCCTACCCTTTTGTTTAAGTAACCACTATACCCACTTTACAAATGTGAATAATCATAGGTCATAAGATTCTCAAGATACTGTACAGGAACAAATTTATTGTGACAAGCCCCTGTGACCCTGACCTTTGACCTGTTGACATCGATATAAATATTAATCTGTATAACTACATGTGATTTAAATTCCATAATTAACCAAAACCAACCACTCTCCTCTGTATAATGCATGGTGTGTAAGAAAAATATCATTTAGAACGATTTACCCTTCCGGTCTGTGTTACAACTTGTAAGAATTACACTGCTAAAATATTTATGTTAGAAGTTAAATTCACATAAGTTAAAAAATTAAGAAAAAACGCATGTTTTTAAAGATTTATTATGTGACAAAATACTATTATTCAAAATAAATTGTATATTTAGAATATAAATAATGCTTAGCAAAACACATACATGTTGTAAAGTCAGTTTGTTTTTTAAGGAAATGCAGTCACGTGGTACTTATAGCTAACAAAGTGAAAGACCTCCATCAAAAAGGAGACTTCAAGCAGTTGTCAGCAACTGTTGATACACAACACCAGCAGTTGATACATAAGAAAGACGACTTAGAGGAAAATATGAAGTCTCTTGAGAAATCTTTCAAAACAATTTTGGAAGAAATCAACGCTTTACGAAAGGCAATTAATGATTCTTTGGATCTACTGGAGAAGAATACCAAGAAAGAGTTGGACAAATTACTTGCCACCATGAAGATGTCTATTCAAACTGACATTGAAAACTGCACTAAGTCTACCAATAATATAACATGCTTGAAAGAAGATTTACTAAGAAGAAAAGATAAAAGTGAGGCAGTGAGTTTTATCAAGTATATAAAATGCCTTGACCAGTCCCTCAAAGTAGAAGCAGTTTTACAAGAAATGACAACAAAGAATGAGGGGACACTGACCTTTATTGCTGATACAACCATCCAACAAACCCTGTCCACCCTCTCAGGACTGGGAAAAATACTCAGCCAAGTGAAGCAATCACAAACTTCTAAAAGCACACCACAGAACACTGTTACCAGGCAGAACAAACCTAAAGCATCAAGCCAGTCTGACCCTGGAAACCAAACAACTCCAGTAATCAAGGTAGAAAAGTCCAATCCAGAATCCAGTTCATCTAGACAGTATAGCACTAAAAACCAACCAAGTGAGGTGACCAAGTCAGGCCAGGTGTCTGATCCAGTATCAAGTTCATCACACCAGCTGGTCCAAGGATACAAACCAGGTACAGTAAGCAAGCCTGATCATATCATAAAAGTGAAGAGTAGAAAGAAGTATAGGGTGAAGATAGAGAGGGATTCAGAGGCATGCATTATATCAGGTATCTGTGAGACAGCTACTGGAGAACTCCTCATCACAGACAGAATGAACAACCGGGTAAAGCTCCTGGATCAGACCTACAAGGTGGTGGCTCACTGTGACTTGCCTGATGCACCAGTAACCATGTGCAGCATTGACTCCAGTCTGGTGGCTGTAGCTCTATATACCGATATATATGATAAATATAACAGAGAGGTCCATTTCATCAGAGTGACTTATGGTCAGTTGATAAAGGACAGGATGCTGAAGCTCAAGCATGACTGCATTGGTATTGCCCATCACCATGGTAACCTGTACATTACAGATGGTAGAGCTCTGTATCGCTATACTGTAGATGGAAGACTGGTGAGCAAGATGTATGAGGATACATCAGGTTCATGTACAGGTAATAATTATCACTATCATTATTCTAGTTTTTCAAAACATTTTAGACCCATGCTTCTGCTGTCATTGAAATTAAGAAGTAATTAGCTTAATATACCAGTAACCTTAATTTGTAAACAATGACCTTAACATTCACACATACACATGAATTGCAAATAAAGAAAGTATTTTACCATTATAAGTTAACAATTATTAATGGAAGTTGGACAATCATGTTCTTAATGATTATTCCCAAACTTAAACACTTAACCAATGTATCAAAATAAAGAACCACAATATATCACGTTCAAAATACAACTAGTCTTTATAGTTGATATTAACTGTACTTCATGTCAAAAGAGTGTTTGTATGTATATTTATTCATGTTCATTACTTTTATTAAGTGTTTTATGTATGTACTATATACTATACAAAGCTTTACTTTATTATATAACAATAGCATTAGACTAACTACTTTTTATATCATGACCTTTGTTTCCACATATAAACAACAAATGATCATCCCCGTCTTCCATACCACAGTTACCGCCTGTGCAGTGAGTCCAGATGGAGACAGGATATACGTGACCAACCAGGCCAGGGAGCAGCTGGTCACACTGTCCAGGGATGGCACAGTAATCTCAACATTCACTGACCCTGCACTGAGCTGGAGCTTGTTTTGCAGGCCTGACCTCCATGTGACAGACTCAGGGCAAGTTCTGGTATGTGGAGGCAGGTCGGACACAATCCTCCAGGTAGACAGGGATGCGAGACGGAGACTGGGAGAGTTGGTCACACAGAAGGATGGTGTGACTCACCCTTTATCTGTCTACTACAGTAAGCACACAGGCTCACTAATTGTAGGAATGTGGCAAATTAATAACATCATAGTGTTTACGGCACAGTGACGGTTGGAGTAGGATGATGTTCATTTATAATTATTTACATTATCATATATACAGCTGTTATTGAAAACAGTGTTACAGTTTTGTAAACACTATATATAAGACACAGTGACTGATGTAATAGGATATATTCAATATTTTCCAGTAAGAAACTATTACAAATTTCAAATTAAACCAATCTTTATCATACCGATATCATTATGAAATTTATATTGAAATATGCTCACATATTATTTGAAAAAAAAAAACGTAAAAGTTTAATTGAAACTAAATATCGGAATAATATTGTTTGAGAGAATTATTTTGCTTATTGTTTATAAATATTATATTATTATTTTGTTCATGATTTGCATGTTCAGTTATGTAAATAATATTTTTTATTGATATTGTCTGAGTCAATACTCATATTTATGCGAGTATGATATCTAACAATAATTAATATTTTCCGAAATGGAACATCCAATCAAAAATTATTGTCAAAAGGACGCATTTTGAACTTTTCCAGTTTTGTTTTTAAACATTATTTTTTTATTTCAACTACCTTCAGTTTAATAGTTCAATGAATAAATAAATTTTAAAAAATATCACAGAACAAGTTTCACCCTTTTTTTTAAATATTTCGCCTTAATAGGCTTTTTCAAAAATTTGTTTTTACAAATTGACTACATTTTCTTTATGTTCCTCAACAAAACAATTGTAAATTGACGCCAAAAAACAAATAAACAGGAAATGACGTCATGACGACAAATGGCAATGACGCCAATTAGCGCCAATACCACATGCATATACATATATGCATGTGTCAATTTACTTTTATCCCTAGTAGGATACAAAACTGAGTAAAAAATTATAATAAAGTATTTAATTCCAAGAAATGAAGATAATAAAGTTGTGGTTGTCCGTTGTTTTGTTTATCATCTTATATTATGATCATTCTTACTTACAGTTTGTAGGATAAATATTTAATAGATAATCTTTTGGGAAAGTACCATCAATGTAACCCAATATCGATGACATTTGTTGTCAATGCAATTCAATTATATAAAAACGGTTGTACAATAAACTTCAAGAAGCAATAAATGTTGTAAAATTCAGATTTTTGTATGTGAAAAGTTTATACAAAGACTCAAACAACAAGAGATGTGTTTGTCAGAAACACAATGCCCCCTACTGCGCTGCTTTGAAAAAAACAAACAAAAAAACTTTGACCTTGAAGGATGACCTTGACCTTTCAACACTCAAAATGTGCAGGTTCATGAGAAAAACATGCATTTAACTTTATTTACCTTTGACCTTGAAGGATGACCTTGACCTTTCACCACTCAAAATGTGCAGCTTCATGAGATTCACATGCATGCCAAATATCAAGTTGCTATCTTCAATATTGCAAAAGTTATGACCAACGTTAAAGTTTTCGGACGGACACACAGACTGACAGACAGACGGACTGACAGTTCAACTGCTATATGCCACCCTACCGGGGGCATAAAAAGCTACCAACACCTTCAGTTCAACTTAAGCCAAAAATCTCGTCTAACAATACACAAGAACTCCATAAGATCAACAGCCCCATCCCTGTCAGCTGTGTTTTTTCAACAAACCGGAACAATATGCGAACCAGCAAAGATATCATTAGAACATATGTTCTGACCATGTTTCAGGAAGATAAAATAAATAAAGATAAAAAATGTGACTTCTAGACTGTAAACAAGGTTTTACAAAAGCCATATAAGGAAAATTTCTCCACCCCATGGAAGCCATGTTTTATAACAAACCGGAGCCATTTTCAAACTCAGCCAAGATATTATTCAAAAAATATTCTGACCAAGTTTCAAGAAGATTGGACAATAAATGTGACTTCTAGAGTGTTGAAAAGCTTTTTCTTTAATTCAACCTAGTGACCTTGACCTAGTTTTTATATCAAATGACCCAGTTTCAAACTTGGCCAAGATATCATTGGGGCAAATGTTATGAGCAAGTTTCAGAAAGATAAGACAATAAACGAGACCTGTAGAGTGTTAACAAGGAATATGTTGACGACTCATGATGCACCATGAACGATGGACAAAAGCAGTCAAAGAGGAGTTCAAAACACAAGTGTTAAGGAACTTTTATATTATATAGTTGTTGAAAAAAACAGACAAGGCCATAATTCTGCTAAAATGTGTTTCAGCCTAAATTCCTTTCTTTAGGATTATAGAAATTAAGGTCATACAACTGTGAAAGTTTTAACAAGATATATATAATAGTTAAAGAGAAGTTCAAAGCACACACTACAGGGTACTATATATTCTCATGTGGAAAAACAGACAAAGGCCCATAAATTTGCCAAAACTCGTTCCAGCCATAATTCCTATCTTGAAGATCATTTACATATTAAGGTCATTCAACTGTGAAAGTTTGAGCAAGATCCACCCAGTATAGTTAAAGAGGAGTTCAAAACACAACCTTCAGGGTACTATATATTCTTTAGTGGAGAAACAGACAAAGGACCACAATTCTTCCAAAACTTGTTGTAGCAAAATCTTAACGATCATCTACACATTAAGGTCATTCAACTGTGACAGTTCCAGCGGGATCCACCCAGTAGTTGAATATTAGTTCAAAACACAAGCTTCAAGTCTTACATACATACGGACATACAAACAAGTGCAAAGATTAATGCCCCCCACTTCATGCATAAAAAATCTGAAAGCAACCAAGTTAATAGTAATTTTGGAGTTACTACCTCAGCACCAGGGATTAATTAGCAGTAATGTTCTCCTGCTGACATTTTCAATAATATTTCCTCAGATTACCTCCTGGCTAATTCACCCTGGGACTAGTAATGTTTATTGAAACACCACAACAACATGTATGGAACACAGTGGCAACATTATAGGACTGCTTTGGATACAGATATTATATAAGCAGTCCTTGGGAAAACGATATCTGAGGTTATAGTAATGTCAAAGTGGCATTTTTTTTTCGGCGTAGCTGTTTAACCCAGCTTTTCACCTTAAATGACCTTTTACATAACGCCAGCAGACCCGAATGAATACACTTCATTTATTCCATTGGCTGATATGAGCATAATCCCCCAGAACATTGGCAACATCACCGCGTCTTTGTAGTATAGGATGTAACACTGTTCAGTGTAGGGGGATGCCAACTACTCTCTGCATGTTCATACGAAACATAGACCTACATTTTGGCCCAGTTACAATTACACATTGCCGGTAAATTCCATCCCCAAGACTTTCAGGGTCAGTGCTTGGTCGGTAAATAGTAAGGGGAAGACGGAATGTACTATCAATAAACACCTTATGTTGATAACACAGAATTGCTTTCAAGATATGAAATAACAGGAATTTTAGGGAAAGAAATGCATGAAAACCTATCGGTAAATGCCATTAGTCTTGTATTGTGAGACAAAACTACCAAAATAGTATAGTGTCCATAATAGAAGAAAAATCGTTTAATTATCTAGCCACACATGTGTGAGGTATGCAAGCCAGAATAGGCTACCAACATTTGCCAGTTTGCTTTAAATAACACAGAGTGACTTCAATTTTCTTTCGGAAAGTATCGTGGTTTGATGTTCCATTTACAAGACGAAATGAGATTTTTAAAGACCCGCGTCATGCGAAAATGGGTCTTATGCAATATGCAGCCAGCATAGCTCCAGCCTAGCCTGCGCAACCATGCAGTCTTGTCAGGATATGCATACTGAAAAGGCTATTCTGGAGATACCACGACACATTGCATGCTTTTTATATAGTGTAGCTCCTGACCAGACTGCGCAAATGCACAGGCTGGGCTTGAGTTACACTGGCCGTGTATGCCGTAAGACCAATTTTTGCATGACGCGGATGTTACTGTGTTAATTGAATGTGTGGAAAGAAAACTGCGTCTTAAGCAAATATCAACATACCATATGTTTTGATGACGAAGATATACATTCATAACTAGAGCTTTGTCACTGACGTGACGTATACCCCCACATGCTGCATTGACACAGAATATTTTGCATGCTGTCTCACAAAACAAGAGAAGCTTATTTATGGCAATTTTTAAGAATTATTATGCCATTATCATTTATGGCCATTTTGACCTTTGAAATCTTGAATTCTTTGGCATGATACGCCATCCAATGCCTGTGAACAAAATTAATGTGGAGAGTAATATTAAAATCTCACAATGAATGACATAGTTATGGCCCAGACAAGCTTATTTATGGCCATTTTTGACCTTTGAACTCAAAGTGTGACCTTGACCTTGGAGATATCGACGTAATTTTATCGCGCAACACACCGTCCAATAATGGTTAACAAATGTGCCAATTGATTTCAAAATCCCACAATGAACGACATAGTAATGGCCTGGACAAGCTCAACTATGGCTATTTTTTACCTTTGAACTCATGTGTGACCTTGACCTTTGAGATATTGACGTAATTCTTTCGCGCGACACACCGTCCAATGATGGTGAACAAATGTGCCAATTGATTTCAAAGCCTCACAATGAACAACATAGCTATGGCCCGGACAAGCTCATTTATGGACATTTTTAACNGAAACAAAGACCTAGTTGAAGAATTATTGTTTCATTGATGAGTATTATTTATAAACAAAAGACCAACTTATTGAAAAGTGTGTTAAAGTGAGTCTTTTAGCCTGGTTTCAGCTCTCAAATTATTTACAAAAAGACCAATTTAAACTCGCTTAAACCCACTTCTGTTTAAAAAAAGACCAACTTCTGTTGTAAAAGACTCGCATATAAAACAAAAAGACACACTTAAACACACATAAACCAACTCATAAATAAAAAGGCTCACTTTTGACACACAAAAAACCGACTCCTTACAGAAAAAAACTCGCTTAAACACACATCTTCTTAAAATAACCAACTTTAAACTCAGTTAAGCACAGTTTAGCGCACATAAAACTCGCTTTTAATAGCAAAAACCAACTTCTGCTGAGAAAACCTCAGAAAAAACACAATTTTATGTTGGTTTAAGTGTGTTTTGGTATGAAAGTGGGTTATTTTTTTGACAAGGGAACTCTGTGAAAAATCATCCGACCAGAACCGGCTGATAAAATGCACATCTCCTCTGTGTAGTGAAGCTTCCCGTAAAGTTTCATTGGATTCCGGTCATTAGTTGCTGAGAAATAGCCCGGACAAGAATTGCACTATATGTATAGTTAATGGAAAATTTCAAAGGGCCATAACTCTGTGAAAAATCATCCGACCAGAACTGGCTGAAAATATATACATCTCCTCTTGGTAAAGAAGCTTCCCATGAAGTTTCATTGGATTCTGGTCATTAGTTGCTGAGAAATAGCCCGGACAAGAATTGCACTTTATGTACAGTTAATGGAAAATTTCAAAGGGCCATTACTCTGTGAAAATCATCCGACCAGAACCCGCTGATAATATGCACATCTCCTCTTGGTAGTGAAGCTTCCCATAAAGTTTTATTGAATTCCGGTCATTAGTTGCTGAGAAATAGCCCGGACAAATTTCCAGACGGGCGGACGCACGCACGCACGGACAGACGAAGCGGCGACTATATGCTCTCCCCAAAAATTTGGGGGAGCATAAAAAAGGAAATTGTTGTCCTGATAAGCCTGTGCTAACCCTTTTATACGCATATGCATTAAGCCCTGTTTTCCCAGAGCAAGACTTAAATAATAAATGTGAAGACAGGACCATCACAGTGTTACAAACCTCCTGTTCCAATGACTGCCTAAAACTCTCCAGCAGCTGACTGTCAATCTTTCTCTTGTTATTCAGGTCGGCCACAAGCCGTTGTGCAGTGTCAGCAATGTATTTAGCAGGTCGGCCACAAGCCGTTGTGCAGTGTCAGCAATGTATTTAGCAGTTGGCTTTTCAACCAAGGGCACCTGCAGCCCAGCATACAACTTGGCAAGGCACTGCTCAGCTTGAAGAGAAATTGTCTCCCCTTCTGATGTATTCTCTATCCTATGCATGGAAATATAGGAGTCTACCTCTAGGAAAAAGGGGCTTAATACATGTGCGTAAAGTGTTGTCAAAGATTAGCCTTTGACACTTTACCCCTAAACTGGATTTTTGCTAGGAAGAGATATCCTTTAAAAGAAAAATACAATAAAAGCGGAAAGTGGTGTCCCTGTGAAGACTAAACCAGGACAACACTTTACGCACATGCATTAAACCCTGTTTTCCCAGAGGGAGGGCACATATATTTTTCTTAGCCATAGAAGCAATTATTGAATAAGCCATCAGGAATAAAATACATTTTTTTTATTTTTTTGTTCCAATATGAGATATTTAAGGAATAATAATCATATTTTATTGAAAAGCCCACTCTCATGAGTGTAGGGGCAAGGGGGAAGTCACAAGTGCAAATAACAAATGATTTGATAACACCCATTTATTGAAGATTCCTCACCATGAGTCATTGGATATTTATGATAATTATGATAGAAAAATAACTAATTTTGATTCCGCCATGATTACATTTGTAAATTGCATGATAACTATTTTAAGGTTGCGGTGGTGAAGTGGATGAGGTGTCCGCCTAGCGATCGGGAGTTCGTGGGTTCTCTCCCTACTTGGGGAGCGTTCTCATTATCTCCTCCATAAACATCAAGTACTGGTTCTTCCCAGGAAATGGAGTCGACAGTGTCCATATCTGCCTATAATAGGCCTTCCTGTAACAGTCAGCAATTGACTGTAGGAAGTACGAAGTAGAAGAAGTAGAATCTATATGTTGCACATATTTAGAAAAGTTGCATTCACCCAAGTGTATTAATGGAATCATCTACACATAAGAACAAGGAGTAAAAGAAAATCTGTTAGTTGATACATGTATACCCAATTACCAGTTTCTTTCATTATTTTAGCTTGGTCAAACATTGACAGTTATGGATTACTATAAATCATTCACAACTTACACATAAATACTATTCTGTGATATTGGCTTGAGACTGAGTCTCACTTCTTTATATATTGAGGTTAACAAAGATTCTGAATTTTGAAGGCAACTACCTTGTTCTGTATTCTGTATATTTTTGCTGTTTTTCTTGCCCAGAATGTCCATGATTGTCCTCTTTTCCCATCTTGGTGTTTTAGAATTTCTGCAAGATACTTTATAAAAGAAGCCAACACCTAAAACACTAATTCATGATGATAACTTCTTAGAAATATGTTATCCACAATGCATGAACATGTGGTTATGTGCAAACTTGTCACAAAAATGTACTTCAAGCCATGAAACCAGGTCTTCAACATTAACAAATTTATCTAATTAAAATAATTGTGAAATTGCATGATAGCAGGTAAGCTATCTTCACACAAAAAGTCAGCACGATACTGTCATCCAAGATCAAGTTTTCAGGGGAAATAGGTTTTTATATTTAAAGTTACATTGACCTTGACCTTAACCTTACTAACCACATATGTAATTCAAAGCTAGGTCTGCAGGTTAGCTACATACAAACACAATTTCCATGTTAAACCATTTGCCAAACTAAAGTTATTGAATGAAAACCGTTTTTTTATTTTGACATATCAGTGACCTTGACCTTTACTCAACCTGCCCCAAATTTAATCCCATGCTGGCAGGTCTCCATTAAAGTTACCTTCACAAAAAAAATCATCAAAACTGAAGTTATTGAGCAGAAACCAGCATTGACCTTGACCTGACCAGCAAAAAAATTAATCCTTAGATAAGTCTCTATTAAAGTTTGCTAACGTTTCATCAATAAATAATGCTTCTGGTAAACTTAAGTAAATGAACGGAAATTACTTATTAGAGAACAGACAACATAAATTTGACAAACTGTAGATAATTCAAGGGCTATAATTCAGAAAAGCTTCATGCAATTTTGGTGGAGATCATATGCCCACAGTCAGGCACAGAGTTCAACATCATATGCAGAGATGTCATTGTCATATACAGTCAGTCAACCAGTTTAGAATCACACGGCAAAAAACGTTAAATCTTTTGACCACAATAATTTCTTTCTGGATGTGTCAATGTGAGAAGATGTAAACATAAATGGTAACATTTATTTTGTATGATAACAGGGGTTGTGACCCCTTATGTACCAGTCCCTTTATGTACCAGTCCTTTTATGTACCACTTTGAGACTTTATGTACCACCTATATATTATGTAGGTGCTGTCCATTCATTCATAGCAGCATGACTGGGCATTAATTACCTGTGCAAACACAAGTGTTGATTGAGTCAAATTTGAGTAAATCAAATATTGTCTACTATAACATTGCAATTCATTGTACTGAATCATTTATTTCTTGCTATCAGAAAAGTTTTAACAATTGGAAAAAAGTTAAATAAAACTGAGTGACTTAGTAACTCAGTTCTTACTAAGTAAAATGTTGCTGAATTATATGTTATATCTATTTTGTTATTGCGATTCACAATGTAATGTTAAGAACACACATATTGGCATAAAATATAATCTATGGCAATATATTAGTCTAAATTCATAAATAATATGTCACAAAATAAATTTCATTATTAACACACATAACACACATTCATATTTAACCATATATTATTTATCTCTATATATTATATATATGGTACATAAAGGGTCAGATAGTGGAACATAAAGGGGTGGTACATTAGGGGACTGGTACATAAAGGGTGACATTCAATAACAGGTTAGGCAAAGACTTATCAATATACATACATGTATATTGATAAGTCTTTGGGTTAGGCCAGATGGCATATGCAGTTTTTTGTCAAAAATATCGAATTAAAGTTCACCCTTCGGAAAAATATAAAAAATTATTCAACTTACAGAATTAATATTTCAAAACATTGTCATGGCATTTGTTTTCAATCAGCAAAAAGTTCATTTGAAAATAATAACGCCTTCTATATCCATACGCACATTTCAAAACATAACTAATTCAATCAGTTCCGGTTAATTTTTTGCTGCATTTATCCCCCCTGTAAGCATAATAAAAAAGCTTTCTTGCTAAAACTGTGTTAATTTATTCCTTTACCTAATGTATACCTTAGACACTTATCATTTTGTTTTTATTGGGGCATTATAGAAAATTAAATACAAATTAATCGGAACTGCTGATTATCCGGAACTGGTTGACAAACTGTATGCAAACCGATGATGAGTTAGGGCACCAATGAACGTTAGAAAAGAGGATTTCATGAAAATAATAAATACATAAATAAATATACCAGGTACTGTTCACAAGCATGTAACTTCATAATGGTTAGGATTGTTTTAATTTGTTAGTTTGACATTTTCTAACATTTTAGTTTGTGTTTGACCGGAAACGGTGAACAAGTAAAAAAATCGAACGCAGCAGACGACGTTAAGTTTGACATTTGCGCGGGAATTTGACACTAAAAACAACATGTGTTTTATGTTAGGACTCTGCTAGTATTTAAGCATGGTTAAATTCTTAAACGTCAATTACTTGGAGCAGGTACTATAAAGAAGTTACAGTCTATTTGCAATTCTTTATTTTGCTTATTCATTATATTGAATTCGGATAAAACTTAATTCGGACATAGCGGATTTGGTCCATTTTATCTTATTAATAAAACGTTTATGACGAATTATTTAGTGTGAAAACTATTTCAGCGGCGATGAGTATATTATAGTCTTAGTTACTGTGTAGGTTTGTTGGCCGGTCGGTTGGTTCCTCAAATTTTGTGTAGATTTTAGGACCGAACGCTAATAACATTTCTAAAGCAATTAAATAAAAACTTAATATATATCATCACCATGAAATGTACAAGCTCAATGCACTTTTTTATTTTCAATTATGCTCATATGATTCAAGAGTTCTTTGCCCTTGAGCTTAGCTTGCAAAGCACAAGTTCGCCTAAAATTGTATTTGCTGCAATTTACTTTTACCATGTTCAAGGTATTAAATTGCAACTTCAAATAAATCGTATATCACCCACATGGAAATAAGATGTGCCAGACATTTTTTTCCAGTGATCCATACATTCTTGAGTTATTTGCCCATGGATATAGCTGAAAAAAATAACAGTCAATTATATTTTTATGACTTGTGATGAAGTTGTGTGGGGAAAACCTCCACCTAATTACTCAACGCAATTAAAAATAACAGTCAAGTGCGCAGTTGGCAAATGAAGTGGAACAATGCTTTACCAACTCTATAGTCCACCTTATAATCCTGTACAATAAATTTGATGCAAATGCCATCTTTAACAGAGGATTATTACCTATAATAACAAGAACAGTGTTTAAAAAAATACATAAACAGAAACCTTCCAAATTGATTTCAAGGAACGCGTGAAATATTTCTATTAAAAGTTTTGTTGTATTTTATTACCAATTGAAAAGGTGTTTTCAGCACAGGTATGAAGTTTTAAAAAAATCAAATGTTTTATTTTATAATTTTTACACGATTCAGTGGATGTTTATCTCACATTTATCCCGCAGTAAATTGATTTAGTATATACAATTAATTGAATCAAGTTCACATCATACACAATCATTTTTGGAATCTTTAGCAAGATTCAGTTTTGTTGTTCCAGCATCTTACTGTCTGTTTATTGAATGTAAGTTATGCAACCCCATTGAATATTTGGATTTCTATGAGTGAAAAGAAACACTTTCCTGGTGTCAAACAAATAGTAGAACAAAACCAAAATGCATACTTCAGAAAGCATTTTGTTTAAATCACAATTAATTTATTCTGGAGAGGTTATGAGTTATTTTTGTATGATTTCGGTTTATACCAACTCATTTATAAATAATTGATCTTTTTGTTTGTCAAACTATGAGTATGTTTTATTAAATAATATTTAAAAATGAGTTTTGGCTAATTTAATGAAGAATGGTATAATTTGCATTTGATTTCTTTCAAAATTGACACATATAATTTGAATATATATTCATAAGTAAAAGTTTCCTATTTGGACACAATAAGTGAATTAAAATGTTTAAAATGGCAATGATGTTTGGGACTTGATTTTATCTTTGCTCTTAGATTTGAGTCTGGGCTCATGGAAATTTCAAACTATTAGTCCAGGTTGCCACCAAGTTCCCAAAATTATATCCATGTTGCCTCCATTATATTAAAATAGTTTGTTATAAGGACAGCAAAAAATGATTTGGAAATTTGTATGATTTTGCTTTTTGGCTTTTAAAATGATTTTTTGTCACTTGGGCAATATTCTTTCAACATTACTTGACGGCACTGTGGTCCACAATAAGTGACTTACATCACCAGGTTAGGATAACTCTCGCAGATTTGGGGCAAGCATGACACATTTACTATGCTGAATGAAGGGTCCATTTCAAAATATGGGTGGCTAAATTTATGCTTAATGAACAATTTCCCTTGGTTAACACCTATGACCTCTTGAACTGTTGCTCTACTTTCTGAACAAGCTCAATCTGGACAGCTGCCTGGTTCATAGCGACGCACGCATGCAATATAATATCCTTTAGTTCTTTCATTTTCTCCAGTTCACATGGCTCGAACAACTTAATGCTGTTAAATGCTTATGCTTATTGATGGACAGAAAATCATTAAGCAACTTTTATCATAGTGGAGCAGTTTTATGGTTATATTATATAATGATCTATAACTCTTCAATTTTATTTGTTTTAACAGAAAATTGCAACTAGACAAAAGCTGCTGGCAACATGTTTGCTGACTGTACCAAGCCACCTCAACAACATAGAGCCATACATACATAGGGGCAGCCTTCCGAATGACAAGTACAGGTTTCCTTGGAAACGAGGTCATTATTTTCATTAACATATTGTACTATCTTATTTACCAGTAGAATCTTAATTTTGAGCTGAGTGATTTATTTTTGCTTTTTATATAACAGCCTGTTGCTTTTGGATTGGAAAAAAATATAACCACGCAAATGAGTAAAAACAAAATATTATATAAATATTATTAAATTATTACATAATTCAAATATTTATAAGGAATATACCATTTTAAACTGCATTTTCATCTTATAAAGTGCCGCGTAAGTTTCTTCTTACAAGGAAGTAAATGATAGTGTTTTGTAACTATTCTTTGTATTGGGAAATGTTTTTATGCCCCCTTCTTCAAAGAAGAGGGGTATATTGTTTTTGGCCTGTCTGTCTGTCTTTCTGTCCCAAAACTTTAACCTTGGTCATAACTTTTGCAATATTGAAGATAGCAACTTGATATTTGGCATGCATGTGTATCTCATGGACCTGCACATTTTGAGTGGTGAAAGGTCAAGGTCATCCTTCAAGGTCAAAGGTCAAATATATGGGTCAAAATCGCTCAAAATGGGGCATAGTGTTTCTCAAACACATCACTTGTTTTTTCTTTAAAGTATCCTATGAGTGTTTTCAGCTCAAGTATTTACTTATCAGAAATTGGCTGGTTAGAGTGCATCAAGAACCTTAATCCATCTGCACATAATTTCGAGATCAAAATCTTAAAGATAAAAAAGGTTCTAATTTACACGAAATAATGGATTAGTACATAATTGTTTGAAGCTAACACAATACATATTTCATATGATATCTTAAGGAAAAAATGGAATTACGACTGTTGTTATCTTATTGATTTTGATCTTGAAATTGATAGATTCATACAAAAATGAAGAGTTTAAATGAACCCTGTAAGGGGGTTAGGGCTTTTTCCTCCCCTGAGATGGTTCTTAAATCACACACCTGTGAATTGTAAAGGGACTTTGGTTGACAGCCTGTTGTCTGTTCGCATTTTTATTAGTTGTTAAACANCCTGTTTTCTCAGAGCGCCACTCATCTTTGTTTCAGGTACGGTGAGGAGTTTGATATCTCCAAGCATCCCCAGGGTACAGAGGTGAAGGCCATCACGTACTCTAACATGCAGATCCACGACTCGGACGAGAAACACGAGGTCTTTGTGATCATCGACATCTGATCATAGGGCTAGAGACAAGAGAAGGGACTATGTCATGAAGCATCCGGATGCCAACAATAATATGCTAGAGACATAGTAAAGACGAAAGAAGGGACTATCATATCATCAACATCTGCCATAATAGAGCTATAGGCAAAATATAGACAAGAGTAGGAACTATGTCATTGAGCATATCGATGCCTACAATTACAACTGTATAATATAACATAACTGCTTGTGACATTTGACGATATGGATGCCTACAATTATAACTGTAAAATATGAGCAACTTCCTAGGATAATTGGGTTTAACCCTTTGCATGCTGGGAAATTTGTCGTCTGCTAAAATGTTGTCTGCTAAATTTCTAAAATTAGCATTTTCTTTGATTTTTTTTCAAAGAATACTATCAGAATAGCAAATAGTTTGGATCCTGATGAGACGCCACGTTCTGTGGCGTCTCATCTGGATCCAAACTGTTTGCAAAGGCCTTCAAAATCCGGTTCCAGCGCTCAAAGGGTGTAATGCATTTGTGTAATGCGTCCTTCCAGATAAGCCTTTGCAGTGCACACAGGCTAGTCATGGACAACACATTCTGCTTTTACGATATGTTTTGTTTAAAAGAAATCTCTTCTTAGAGAAATCCAGTTTAGGCAGAAAGTTTTGTCCCTGATTAGCCTGTGCCGACTGCATTGGCTAATCTGGGAGTACACTTTTTGCACATGCTTTAAGCAACCATTTTCCAACAGTGCTGTTCATTTAAAACATACCGATGATGACCTTTTACAACAAGTGGTATGAAGACCTGGATTGACTTTCATTGTTTCCTTGTTATCTTCTATTTCCGAAGTTCACATCAACCTCTGCGTGTACCAAACTTCTGTCTCTGAACTTTTCTTCACCTTAAAGTCATCAGCACATGATGGTGGATCTGATTACTATCATTTTTATATTTAAAATGCAAATATGCCTTTATATAGATGTTTAGAATGTAACACCATTTCCACATCAATTTATGATGACATTTTTCAAGACTTTGACCGTGAAGCTATTTTTATGTCTAGGAGCTCATGTGAGCCAGATTGTCATTGTCAACGTTTTATCCTTTAATGTGAACTTGAAAAACAGATGGTACATTTTTTTAAAGTGTATATACATGTCTGTAATGTGTGGTTATTCTTTGTAATAAACATATGAATGAAAAAAGCCGTTTTGCAGATTCCCACGTATTGCGCAACACAAGTAATACATGTTCGTCAAGTGTCCCAGATTAGCATGTGCAGTCCACACTGGCTAATCAGGGACGACACTTTCCGGTTTATGTAATTTTTCGTTTAAAGGAGTTCTCTTCTAAACGAAAATCCAGTTTAGGAACAAAGTCTCGTTCCTGATTAGCCTGTTCGGCCGGGTCCCTTTGTAAGAATCGCGTGTAACAACTACTACGCTAACCTAACAACCACTGCCTTTACATGTTTGTGTATTTTTAAGGTTTATAAGGTGCTTTCGCGCTTGAGGCTATATTATGGGTTGTTCGTGATTTCGTCTCGTTACTCCTTCCTAAATAACTTACAAAACTAACGAAAGTTGGCAGTTGGGGCGAATTTTGAAATATATCTGCCCACCAATCCGCTATCAAGCGCCGATCGCAATTATGTGTCGCGTTCTGAGAAAACTGTACAAAATGCTTGTGCGTAGATTGTCATCCCTTCGTCTAAATGATGTCTCTTCTTAGTGAAAATCCAGTTTAGGCGTAAATTGTCGTCCCTGATTAGCCTGTGCGGACTGCACAGGCTAATCTGGGATGACAATTTACGCACAAGCATTTTGTCCAGTTTTCTCAGAACACGACACATTATTGCAAGGACAATAACTCCCTGCAAAATCAACGGAACGAGCTCACAATAGGCGCATGGCCACCGTCAAAGGAAAGTGCATAAAAACTTTCATCACATTCGAATCATTAGTTTCTGGGATTTCACGCGGGAACAAAACAGTCTATGAGAAAATGACATTAACAATCAAAAGGCGATAAAAACCTGAAAAAGCTTCGGACCGGAACGACTTGACAAGAATGCAAATGTCCAAATATTACTTATCAAGTTTAATAAAAAATCGCATCAATAGTGCCTACTAAGATCGCGGCGATGATAAGTGACATATTTATAATCAAAGATTAGCCAAGTGATAAAAAGGCATTGCATTTATTCAAATAAAAATGAGCCTAGTTGTACATCGAACTCTTCTCCCTGTATTGGTACATTTTGGTTTTTACCGATAGCTGTGCTTGAACCCGCCACACATGCGCAGAAGTTTGCTTGCAAATAAGGTGGCGCCGGACATACATGTGTCGTGTTCTGAGAAAACTGGGCAAAATACTTGTGCGTAAATTGTCATCCCAGATTAGCCTGTGCAGTCCGCACAGGCTAATCCTGGACGACAATTTCCGCTTTTATGGAATTTTTCGTTTAAATGATGTCTCTTCTTAGCGAAAATCCAGTTTAGGCGGAAAGTGTCGTCCCGGATTAGCCTGTGCGGACTGCTTTATTGTATTATCATCACTTTCTAGCGAAAATCCCGTTACGGCGGAAAGTATCGGACGTCCCTGGTAAGCCTGTGCGGACTGCATAGGCTACTCGAGGACGACATTTTACGCACATGCATAAGGCCACGTTTTCCCAGAGCGAGCATCTTATATTTATTCATCAGGATAATCACCGCGTATTTACACAGCCTTGCAACGAAAGATGGCGATCACCACAATACTATTTTTTTTTAAACCTTTGCATGCTGGGAAATTTGTCGTCTGCTAAAATGTCTTCTGCCGAATTTCTAAAATTAGCATTTTCTTCGATTTTTTTCAAAGAATACTATTAGAATAGCAAACAGTTTGGATCCTGATGAAACGCCACGTTCTGTGGCGTCTCATCTGGATCCAAACTGTTTGCAAAGGCCATTAAAATTCGGTTCCAGCGCTTAAAGGGTTAAACACATCACGAATATATACCGATACAACGCGGATTCTTCGTAATAAAAGCAAACGACAATACTTTTTACTGAACTGATAATTAAAAAATATATATGTATAGTTATTGTCGGAGGTGAAGAAACACACTACAATACTATCTTAAATGTAAAACTAACAATCTCGATTAAGTCTTGGTTCTAGTCGGAACAAACTAGAAATGCAACCATTTGTTGTTATCCCCCAATAACGACAACATGATGTATGCCAGCGTCATTGTTGACACGACTAAACTTAATCCACCTTTGTTAGTGTTAAAGATCATTGTCAATTTTGAACCTAACCGACCTTTTTGTGTTCAAGATCATGAGATTCAACAAGAACATAAACAACCTCCACGCAGAGTTGTCGTTCCTTGCTCTCACATTCATTGTAATATAACCGTCGTGCAAGAGATTGGAACATAAAAAGTAAGTATTATCTCCCTGCTGGACTTAAATCGGATCATGCGTATAGATAACGAGGATATACGACTCGGTCTGTTGGACGTGTTAACAACTACGCCGGAAGTATCGAAATGCAATACTTTATCAACAACAAATAAAATAGGTGCATATTTATGTCGTGTTCTGAGAAAACCGGACATAATGCTTGTGCGTAAATTGTCATCCCAGATTAGCCTGTGCAGTCCGCACAGTCTTATTAGAGACGACAATTTCCGCTTTTATGGAATTTGTCGTTTAAATGATGGCTCTTCTTAGCGAAAATCCAGTTTAGGCGGAAAGTTCCGTCCCTGATTAGCCTGTGCGGACTGCACAGGCTAATCTGGGACGACACTTTACGCATATGCTATATGCCCAGTTTTCTCAGAATGCGACTCATTTATATTAGTCACTTGTATTGTGATGCAAAATCAAAGCGCCGACGGTATTGATATTCTCATAATAAACGTTTCTAAAAATGTAAATAATTTATAAAGTTGTCTTCAATGAGTTAACATTTTAAGACCGTACTGTCTCACATCACGGTCTACAAAACAAATCAGTATAGTGATATTTGCACACTTAAGTTAATATTTGATTACAAATCACATCTAATAACGAGCTACACAGTTAATAAGTATGAACACGAGCTATAAAGAATAAAATATTATCTTTGTGTGAGAAACAATCAATATTTGAATCACACATGCAACATTAAATAAAACTGATCCTTTCGTGAATGAGTTGGGGCATGAATGATAGCCACAGCACTATGCATTTTATCAGATAAGTTTTAACACATTGAGAATTGTTACATCTTAAAATTGCTCACAATTCAGTTTATCATTTTAACTAATAATTCATTAACATGCTGGCATAAATGTGAAATGAAAGACATATCGTGGTTATGACTGTGCATCTTGGTGAAGGAAAATATAAATAGTACCGTACCTGTCTGTGAACTAACACTGGCTAAAGCAAATGATTAAAGAAATAACAGTTCACTAGTCACTGAATCTGTCCAGAAAAGCCATTATGGACGCCACATTCGATGCAAAGGCGTTAAACAGCTATGTTTCTTACTGGAAAGATTATTGGGGATATAGGGCGAGCTGCAAAGAACACACGACAGAATGATTGATAACACACACTAGTAAGAGATAACATTTAGGAGGCGCCTAAGGACCTAAAAAGCGCATTATTTTCACCTCCATTGCTTTAAACTACAGCAGAAGAAGAATATTTTGATGAAACGGATACATTAAATGAAACAGAAGATATGATATTCATTCCAAATAAAATACTCCATGCTATAGAAAAAACTGTTATGTTTGAAACGTATGTCATCTTGTTTGTAGTTCTATGCTACATTACTGATTAATTTCAGTGTATTGCGTGTTATGTAATTGGTCTACTATACCACAACAGGCAGAACGCATGATATCATGGTTATGGGGCCCTACATATCAGCGGAAGGTAGCGAATGTGATTGCTTCGATTGAAAAACTAAGCAAAGACAACACACAATATATAAGTACTCAGTATCGATCAATTATTTGGTGCGATTGACAATTTCTATGAACACTTTTATTTACTTTTTATTCACAAAGGTCTTTACCACATATGTATCATTGCACATATTCAAACCATGGCGGGTACGATTATTCTTGATATATTAATTACCCGACTTGTCTTCAAAACAGGTAGACAGGTAAGCACATTATTTTCTGAAGGAAACACCGAAAATCTCACCGTCGTTGATTTTACCCATAAGCTGCAAAAAAACATTTTGCTGAATCGGATAAATTGAATGACACTGAACAAATGATATTAACTTCCATTATAATACTCCATACAGTTGAAGAACTGTTATGTTTGAAACTTTTTGTTTTAGGGATATACCACATTATTGGTTACTTTCAGTGTATTGCGTGTTATGTGATTGATTCACATTAACAAAACAGGCAGAACGCATGATATCGTGGTTATGGGGCCCTAAATGTCAGCGGAAGGTAGCAATTGTGATTGCTTCGATCGTTAACATTTTCAAATACTCCATGAAGTAACCTTTGTGTATAGAAATACGTCACTTAAATACAAGTTTTCATGGAAATTGCCCATCACAACTAATAATTAATCAGTACTGAGGACTCGTTTATTAAGTCGTTTATAACGGTTAAACATTTTGCAATCCCGGTGTATTACTTCAATAAGAAGATTTGGCATCTTTTGCAATTTGTCACTCAATGCTTGAAATTGATAAATATAAACATCACAATTAAAGAGCTCAAATATAAAAACAAGAATAAAGGTTAAAAAAAAGAGAAAAAAAATTAACCACACCAGGGCTCGAACCACTGACTCATGGCGTAAAAGTCAAGCGCCGAAACCACTCAGCCATCCGTCTTTACGTGTGAGTGTGTGTAATTCACAGTTTATGTTCGGGTCGTCGTTGAATCTTTACGACTACATGATGTGCGGACCTTACCAACCGTCTTCACTTGGGATGCCATTTTTATTTTAAACTTTGTATAACCATCCACGTGTTGTTACAAAACATAACGATAACAAAAGAAATCGATTTTTTTATTCGTTTTGCGTCTGAGACGCTTGATAATTGTATCAATTTCTTACGATCATTTTTCGTAAACTAATGTGAATTTTCTGTATAAGTCTGCGTCATTAGTGTTATTTCGCACACTGATGTACATTGTTCATTTATTTCTTGAATCTGTGACAAAAAGTTGAAACATTCTCATTTTGATAAACTGTGAACAAGTCCCTGTAATGTGTTAAACATTCGTATATTTGTACTATGCCTCAAAGATATAAATGCTTATCATATGACGTAAGAAAATGTATATGTCCATGGTATAAACCAACGGCAATCAAAACTAGCTTATCCGTTTTGAAATGTATCAGGGTGCTGCAAACGTTTTCCGAACGGACTGACAAAACTAAAACTATATTTCTACATTAATTATAAATATTATTATACATGCACTACCCCAAAATTACACAGTTTTTAAGAATTTAAAATTCAAACCGTGAAGATTTCTCATCTCAGTTCTTATTTTGTTGATAGTGTCCTGGATATCGTGCAGTCCGCAGCTGGTACCGAGGTCAACCATTGCCTGCAGTAAGACAAAAAATAATTCAGGTTGGTTTAAAAATTGAACAGAAGTGCCATCATCACAATATTTTATGCTAGGCGTTTACTTAAAAAAAAATATAATTTAATTTGTGTATGTCGAGATTTTCTAATTATGCATATATATCAATTACATCAGGGCATCTGAAAATCCTGTGATGTATGGTAAAATCAGAACAAAAAAAAGCATACTTTATCAAAATGTGTAATATTTGACATAAGATTGCGACCTTGACCCTTGAGACTTGAAAAATCTTGCCCGCGTTCAACGCACAGTTATTATAATCAATTAATAGTTGATAAAAGTTGATAGTGTTTTCACGTAACGGTATGATATTAACAGTTGTTATTCAAATTGCTATCGAAAAGGCGAACAGTTTAGTTAATGGCGAATGAAACTGGAAATAACACGAAGACATGTCACGTTGTTTAGGTTAGTCACGCATTTTCTAAATTAACTTTAATTTATATAGCCTACTGTTGTGATTACACTAGTACTGAAATATTACCGATTCAACTAACGACTGGTAGGTTATATTTATAATCTACATTGTTGTTACTTGCACAAGTTTCATGCAATCAGAAATTAAATCGTCGCTAAGTCGTTTTTTTTGTTTTCTCGCATCGGGCCGCTTTTATCATGTCAAAGGCAGTTACCGCAATCAGATTCCTAACCCGCCAAATAGACGCACAAAAGACGCTATGACGTCAGATTGATTTGTGTGTTTACTTTCCGCAACTCGAAACGACTGACTTGTGACCGTTGTTTTGAGTTCAAAACTGGCTTTGGGAGTGAAATATACTGGCCGTTGGCCGTTATGGACGATTGACCGTTATTCCCAAGTGTAGTATAGAGTGATTTTCGTCGGGGGGAGTCCAGACTAACCGTTGTCTGTAGTTGACCGTTATTTTGAGTTGACCGCTAGGTCAGTTTTGATTGTATTAAATTCTGATTGATTTTAAACGATGTATTGTTAATTGTAATGGGACAGTGAGATTATATAATCTCTGGTACAATATGTTTGTAATAGTAAAAACAACTTCGAAAGGAACATTGATACAATTTATAAACTCATAATACTTAAAAACACTGACACATGTTTATCAGAGTGGCATCTGTTGACGGGAATCAAAATGAGGCGTATTACTTACGTCTCCATATGCTTATTATGGAAGCACAAAATTAAGATTCTGCGAGCCACGTTTGACTCCATTATTAAACCTGGTGATTTAACTAACACACCCATTAGGGCAAAGGGAACACTAGATAAGCTGAGGAAAGATGGTGTAATATCCACTGAACAATATAAAATGTTAAACCCAAATACAGATTCTGGCAAATTCGATGTGACTCTGTTAACGTGTCTTCTTCAAAACATCTGCAGTTTAAACCCAAAAGACAAGGTATGGGGCGAGAAATATAACGCAAAAATTAAAAGTAATTCAGACCAGGAAAACATTCAGCGAATAAGGAACTTGAGAAACGAAGTATGTACGCGTACTTATTTTAAGTACAGTTTTATTTTTATTTATTTGTATTTCATTATCATTTGGCGCTGCAGCGGTAATTGTGTATGGACTAAATAGGTATTTAACGTTAGTTGCGATCCTTACTACTGAAATGAAGGCCCCTTACGCTTGTAATAATTACCTGTGTTTGCTTCAGATGCAGCACAAAAGCGTAGCAAGCTCAGAGCAGCATTAATTTGAGAGCCACTGAGAGCTGCGGACTGCACGATATCCAGGGCACTATCAACAAAATAAGAACTGAGATGAGAAATCTTCACGGTTTGAATTTTAAATTATTAAAAGCTGTGTAATTCTGGGGTAGTGCATGTATAATAATATTTATAATTAATGTACGTTATTATTATCTCCCGCCATAGGGGGAGGGATATAGTTTTAGCTTTGTCAGTCCATCCTTTCGTCCGTTCGGAACACTTTTGTCAAAGGCCTGGAGTCATGTCTCGGATAGGCTTTGGCAGATTGGAACTTGGTATGATAAAATATATTGATAAGAGGAAGATGCATGTCAAATTGCAACATAAAGTATTTGTCAATAACGGAGTTAAGACCTTTTATAAATTGCAAATGACCTTTTACATAATATGTTTTCTGTCTTGAGCTGTATCTCTAATAAAATACAGTAGTTGTTATCAATCATGGGGCTTAGTCACATGCAAAACCCATAACCCTAGAGGCATGGTCAAGGTTACACTTGGTGGTCAAAGATCACACATTTGATGAATTGTTTCATAAATAGATTCAACATTTCTTCAAGTTAACTGTCTACAATTGATATCTTTGATCTGGCTACGTGTCGCAGGTCTTAAGGGTCACGGTCGCATACTAATGTCAAATGTAACACATTGTGATTAAATACTCTATCCGTACCAGCCTTAAAATTTAGAAAAGTGCCGGAACTGCATGAACTTAATGACTGACTGACTGACTGACTGACTTTACTGTACATTGCAATGCAATAGTCAGATTACTCAATATACTGGTAAAATGTGATTGTGATTAGAAGATTTAAACACTTTTATTGATGCTTTAAATAACTT
>VMBQ01008053.1:10763-29176 GCA_007657795.1 Dreissena rostriformis
AAAAAAAGGGGGGGGGGGAGGGGGTACGTCCGATTCCGCGGACGTCTTTTATAAGCGGCCCGAAATATCCGCGGCTCGCGAAATCACTCCGCATAGTACACTGGTAGATTCTGCCTAAGCAATTTGAAACGAGCGATGTCATTGGCTGTTGTTTTCCAATCTACCAATTAAAATCGTTCTTTTTAAATGCGTTCGGTATTTCTTTTCTGATTTGTTTGCAAATGGCGCAGTTGCAAAGCGAAAATTAAGTTTATCCAAATGACAATTATCAATCGAATAAGCGACTGTCATCATATAGTTAGATAGGATAAATGAAATGTGTCTGTAAACGATAAAGACTGCGTTTTAGATACAAGCAACACATATTTTGTTTACAAATGTGCACAGTGAATTTGTGTCACGGAAACCAGTGTTTGCAAATTGGAGTTCACTCTACTTGCGAAGTAAAACAATTTAGAAGAGTATCGTTTGAAAATGGAAATAGACAAACATGATTTGATTTATATGTTAGTGGATCTGTGTGTAATCAGATTCATATGCATATTCTGCTTTATTATGTTTGTCACACTGTTCAGTTAACTGAAATAGCATTGAACTGAAGATGTGAAATGCAAGATATTGAAAGGTAAACACATTAAAATATATTAATTCAACTCAGTTTTGAACTGAAGATGTGAAATGCAAGAATATTGAAAGGTAAACACATTAAAATATATTAATTTAACTCAGTTTAATACATTATTAACTCAACAAGAACACTCAAGTGTGTTTGTTTATATTTATTAATGTTTTCCCCATTTGATATTTAATTAAATAAGTCCATTTACTGTGAATACATTGAAAAACTGCTGTTTTTGATCACAGTAAATATTGTTTACTTTGCATCCTCAGTATGTGAAGTGTGAAGTTAAACAGGTTTTCATAAAGAAATAGTGTTATGAAGTTCAAGAAATTGTTTATTTTAATGTATGTTTTATTTTAATGTCTGTTTTAAGGTTTGTCATTGCGTTATGCGCGCGATTCGCGTAGTCAAAATCAGTCTACAGAATTTTCCTCCCCTCTGACTTCGCCTCAATCACACCCCTGGAAGGGCAGGGCGGAGGTTCGGGAGGGCAGGGCGGGGCGCCCTTCAATTTAGGCCTAGCTGGAGCACTGTAAAACCTTGTGAACACTTTAGAGGCCACATTTATTGTCCAATCTTCATGAAACTTGGTCCAAACATGTGTCCCAATGATATCTTGGACGAGTTTGAAAATGGTTCCGGTTGGTTGAAAAACATGGCTGCCAGGGGGTGTGGCAGTTTGCCTAATTTGGCTATAGTTAAACCTTGTGAACACTCTAGAGGCCACATTTATTGTCCAATCTTCATGAAACTTGGTCAGAACATGTGTCCCAATGATATCTTGGATGAGTTCGAAAATGGTTCCGGTTGATTGAAAAACTTGGCTGCCAGGGGGCGTGGCAGTTTTCCATATATGACTATAGTAACACCTTGTTAGCACTCTACAAGTCACATTTGTTGTCTGATCTTCATGAAACTGGGTCAGAATATTTGTCCAAATAATATCTCAGCTGAGTTCGAAAATGGGTCCAGTTCGTTAAAAACATGGCCACCAGGGGGTGGGGCAGTTTTCCTTATATGGCAGCAGGCTATAGTGAAACCTTGTAAACACTCTAGAAGTCACATTTATATTCCAATCTACATGAAACTTTATGTTTCATAAAGTTCTTTTATTATTTTGAACTCAACCGTATCAAAATAGTTTAGTTCCTTCCGGTCTCAGATGAGCGCCTTAGGGCCCATGGCCCTCTTGTTATTTAAATAATTGTTTTGCTGAAAATTTTAAGACACCCACACTTTTCTACGGGATTCCTTTTGAGACTCGTACTTTTTCCAAGAAAGGAGTCCCAGGACTCTTGTTTTGAAATCCTTGTGAGACCCATTTGAATATAAATCTCATTACTGTGTAATTAATTTTTACAGGAAAAGCTTGGCAAGATGAAGGGAAAGGCCTCCAAACGCTCTGATGGCAGTTTCTCTGACAGCTCAAACAGTATGGCGCGCCAGGTATGTCAGCCTGCGCACCAGTCTCTGCTTGATTGTAGCTAATCCACCTTTGATTGAAGTGCAAGGGGCAATGCTCTATCACTTCCTTTCAGTGTTTTGGAAAAGGCGCATGTCTTTATAAATTTCTGTCAGGGTTTTGGAAGGGGACAGGGTTTTGTCAATTTCAGTTAAGCATGAGGGATTTCGGAAAGTACACGGTTTTTGTGAGGATTTGTTAAAACGACTGGGCTTCTGTCAGGGTTTTGGTTGATAACGGGGCTTTTTGTCAGGGTTTTGAAAAGGGACAGCGCTTTTGTTTTGGTTCGGGAATGGGACATGGCTGTTTGTCTGGGTTTTTGAAAGGATTAGGGCTTTCTTTTGGGTTTAGGAAAAGCTGCTTTTGATTAAAGTTTTTTTTTAATGATTTGTATGATAACTAACCTAGTTACTTTTCCTAAATTGTTTTGGAGCATTGATGATAGTGCTTTAGTTTGCATAACTTAAACAGAATGCTAGGAGTGTTGGATTTTTCTTTTCTCACTATGATTTCACACTGAATAATTGTTTGTTCGATCTTTGGAATGTTGGGCACGGCATGTGTTTGCTTGTGAAAATGTTTGCAGATTATGATCATGCTGGAATGGGAACAACCTTTTTGTTTTACACAAATAATATAAGCCACGTTCTGGGAAAATGGGGCTAACTGCATGTGTGTAAAGTGTCATCCGCGATTAGCCTGTGCATTCCGACACTTTCTGCTGAAACTGGATTTTCGCTGAGAAGGGACCTCATTAACACAAAAATACCATAAAAAGTGGAAAGTGTTTTCCCTGATAACCTTTATTTAGCCCAGTTTTCCAAGCACAGCTCACATTTGTTATATGACATATAACAAGGTAATGGTACATAATAAGTACTTACAAAAAAGTATATATTTTTAGCTAACCTGAGCANTATGCCCCCGAAGGTGGGCATACAGTGATCGCACTGTCTGTCCGTCTGTCTGTCCGTCTAAAATTCCGTCACACTTTGCGTTTAGGTTTCGCGTTTAGGTTTTGAAAAATGTGGAAAAAGGGGGCATATGGCATCCTATGGTGACAAGCCTTGTAACAATTACAAAATATTATCTTTGTAAAAAAAAACACATAAGCATGTTTTCAACATTAAGGTAAATCTTACTGGAGTAAATTGTTGATGAGAAAGTACATGATATTTAGTAAATGAATATTGTCTTTATGATAAAATGTCAATGATTGGAAAATGTAATTACTGGTGAAACATGCAATGGGTCAAATGCATGACAAAAGTCTTAATGTTGAAAGGCTTATTTCAATGATTGGAATACTTGTGTAACATGGAAGAGTTCAAATGCATGACAAAACCGTGGAATAAAGAAAGTGTGACCAACAAATGTTACAATCCTGATAATTTTAGTGTTATGATAGTGCTTAGATGTGTTGGTAAAACCGATTGTTCTACTGAAAATTAAGTTATTAAGATCAATCAAATAAATTGGATGGGTAAATGAGTGTTATATACATGTATGTCTTGATGGTTGAATATGTACATGCAACTCGGATTGGTAAATCAGTGCTATAAACATGTATGACTGCATGTTTGAACATGAAACTCGGATGGGTAAATTTCAGTGTTATACACTTGTATGGATCGAGGAATGAACATGAAACTCAGATGGGTAAATCAGTGTTATATGCATGTATGGATCGAGGAATGAACACGAAACTCAGATGGGTAAATCAGTGTTATACGCATGTATGGATTGTGGAATGAACATGAAACTCAGATAGGTAAATCAGTGTTATACGCATGTATGGATTGTGGAATGAACATGAAACTCAGATGGGTAAATTTCAGTGTTATACGCATGTATGGATCGAGGAATGAACATGAAACTCAGATGGGTAAATCAGTGTTATACGCATGTATGGATCGAGAAATGAACATGAAACTCAGATAGGTAAATCAGTGTTATACGCATGTATGGATCGAGGAATGAACATGAAACTCAGATGGGTAAATCAGTGTTATACACATGTATGGATCGAGGAATAAACATGAAACTCAGATAGGTAAATCAGTGTTATACACATGTATGGATCTAGGAATGAACTTGAAACTAAGATGGGTAAATCAGTGTTATACACATGTATGGATCGAGGAATGAACATGAAACTCAGATGGGTAAATCAGTGTTATACACATGTATGGATCGAGGAATGAACATGAAACTCAGATGGGTAAATCAGTGTTATACACATGTATGGATCGAGGAATGAACATGAAACTCAGATGGGTAAATCAGTGTTATACACATGTATGGATCGAGGAATGAACATGAAACTCAGATGGGTAAATCAGTGTTATACACATGTATGGATCGAGGAATGAACATGAAACTCAGATGGGTAAATCAGTGTTATACACATGTATGGATCGAGGAATGAACATGAAACTCAGATGGGTAAATCAGTGTTATACACATGTATGGATCGAGGAATGAACATGAAACTCAGATGGGTAAATCAGTGTTATACACATGTATGGATCGAGGAATGAACATGAAACTCAGATGGGTAAATCAGTGTTATACACATGTATGGATCGAGGAATGAACATGAAACTCAGATGGGTAAATCAGTGTTATACACATGTATGGATCGAGGAATGAACATGAAACTCAGATGGGTAAATCAGTGTTATACACATGTATGGATCGAGGAATGAACATGAAACTCAGATGGGTAAATCAGTGTTATACACATGTATGGATCGAGGAATGAACATGAAACTCAGATGGGTAAATCAGTGTTATACACATGTATGGATCGAGGAATGAACATGAAACTCAGATGGGTAAATCAGTGTTATACACATGTATGGATCGAGGAATGAACATGAAACTCAGATGGGTAAATCAGTGTTATACACATGTATGGATCGAGGAATGAACATGAAACTCAGATGGGTAAATCAGTGTTATACACATGTATGGATCGAGGAATGAACATGAAACTCAGATGGGTAAATCAGTGTTATACACATGTATGGATCGAGGAATGAACATGAAACTCAGATGGGTAAATCAGTGTTATACACATGTATGGATCGAGGAATGAACATGAAACTCAGATGGGTAAATCAGTGTTATACACATGTATGGATCGAGGAATGAACATGAAACTCAGATGGGTAAATCAGTGTTATACACATGTATGGATCGAGGAATGAACATGAAACTCAGATGGGTAAATCAGTGTTATACACATGTATGGATCGAGGAATGAACATGAAACTCAGATGGGTAAATCAGTGTTATACACATGTATGGATCGAGGAATGAACATGAAACTCAGATGGGTAAATCAGTGTTATACACATGTATGGATCGAGGAATGAACATGAAACTCAGATGGGTAAATCAGTGTTATACACATGTATGGATCGAGGAATGAACATGAAACTCAGATGGGTAAATCAGTGTTATACACATGTATGGATCGAGGAATGAACATGAAACTCAGATGGGTAAATCAGTGTTATACACATGTATGGATCGAGGAATGAACATGAAACTCAGATGGGTAAATCAGTGTTATACACATGTATGGATCGAGGAATGAACATGAAACTCAGATGGGTAAATCAGTGTTATACACATGTATGGATCGAGGAATGAACATGAAACTCAGATGGGTAAATCAGTGTTATACACATGTATGGATCGAGGAATGAACATGAAACTCAGATGGGTAAATCAGTGTTATACACATGTATGGATCGAGGAATGAACATGAAACTCAGATGGGTAAATCAGTGTTATACACATGTATGGATCGAGGAATGAACATGAAACTCAGATGGGTAAATCAGTGTTATACACATGTATGGATCGAGGAATGAACATGAAACTCAGATGGGTAAATCAGTGTTATACACATGTATGGATCGAGGAATGAACATGAAACTCAGATGGGTAAATCAGTGTTATACACATGTATGGATCGAGGAATGAACATGAAACTCAGATGGGTAAATCAGTGTTATACACATGTATGGATCGAGGAATGAACATGAAACTCAGATGGGTAAATCAGTGTTATACACATGTATGGATCGAGGAATGAACATGAAACTCAGATGGGTAAATCAGTGTTATACACATGTATGGATCGAGGAATGAACATGAAACTCAGATGGGTAAATCAGTGTTATACACATGTATGGATCGAGGAATGAACATGAAACTCAGATGGGTAAATCAGTGTTATACACATGTATGGATCGAGGAATGAACATGAAACTCAGATGGGTAAATCAGTGTTATACACATGTATGGATCGAGGAATGAACATGAAACTCAGATGGGTAAATCAGTGTTATACACATGTATGGATCGAGGAATGAACATGAAACTCAGATGGGTAAATCAGTGTTATACACATGTATGGATCGAGGAATGAACATGAAACTCAGATGGGTAAATCAGTGTTATACACATGTATGGATCGAGGAATGAACATGAAACTCAGATGGGTAAATCAGTGTTATACACATGTATGGATCGAGGAATGAACATGAAACTCAGATGGGTAAATCAGTGTTATACACATGTATGGATCGAGGAATGAACATGAAACTCAGATGGGTAAATCAGTGTTATACACATGTATGGATCGAGGAATGAACATGAAACTCAGATGGGTAAATCAGTGTTATACACATGTATGGATCGAGGAATGAACATGAAACTCAGATGGGTAAATCAGTGTTATACACATGTATGGATCGAGGAATGAACATGAAACTCAGATGGGTAAATCAGTGTTATACACATGTATGGATCGAGGAATGAACATGAAACTCAGATGGGTAAATCAGTGTTATACACATGTATGGATCGAGGAATGAACATGAAACTCAGATGGGTAAATCAGTGTTATACACATGTATGGATCGAGGAATGAACATGAAACTCAGATGGGTAAATCAGTGTTATACACATGTATGGATCGAGGAATGAACATGAAACTCAGATGGGTAAATCAGTGTTATACACATGTATGGATCGAGGAATGAACATGAAACTCAGATGGGTAAATCAGTGTTATACACATGTATGGATCGAGGAATGAACATGAAACTCAGATGGGTAAATCAGTGTTATACACATGTATGGATCGAGGAATGAACATGAAACTCAGATGGGTAAATCAGTGTTATACACATGTATGGATCGAGGAATGAACATGAAACTCAGATGGGTAAATCAGTGTTATACACATGTATGGATCGAGGAATGAACATGAAACTCAGATGGGTAAATCAGTGTTATACACATGTATGGATCGAGGAATGAACATGAAACTCAGATGGGTAAATCAGTGTTATACACATGTATGGATCGAGGAATGAACATGAAACTCAGATGGGTAAATCAGTGTTATACACATGTATGGATCGAGGAATGAACATGAAACTCAGATGGGTAAATCAGTGTTATACACATGTATGGATCGAGGAATGAACATGAAACTCAGATGGGTAAATCAGTGTTATACACATGTATGGATCGAGGAATGAACATGAAACTCAGATGGGTAAATCAGTGTTATACACATGTATGGATCGAGGAATGAACATGAAACTCAGATGGGTAAATCAGTGTTATACACATGTATGGATCGAGGAATGAACATGAAACTCAGATGGGTAAATCAGTGTTATACACATGTATGGATCGAGGAATGAACATGAAACTCAGATGGGTAAATCAGTGTTATACACATGTATGGATCGAGGAATGAACATGAAACTCAGATGGGTAAATCAGTGTTATACACATGTATGGATCGAGGAATGAACATGAAACTCAGATGGGTAAATCAGTGTTATACACATGTATGGATCGAGGAATGAACATGAAACTCAGATGGGTAAATCAGTGTTATACACATGTATGGATCGAGGAATGAACATGAAACTCAGATGGGTAAATCAGTGTTATACACATGTATGGATCGAGGAATGAACATGAAACTCAGATGGGTAAATCAGTGTTATACACATGTATGGATCGAGGAATGAACATGAAACTCAGATGGGTAAATCAGTGTTATACACATGTATGGATCGAGGAATGAACATGAAACTCAGATGGGTAAATCAGTGTTATACACATGTATGGATCGAGGAATGAACATGAAACTCAGATGGGTAAATCAGTGTTATACACATGTATGGATCGAGGAATGAACATGAAACTCAGATGGGTAAATCAGTGTTATACACATGTATGGATCGAGGAATGAACATGAAACTCAGATGGGTAAATCAGTGTTATACACATGTATGGATCGNGCACAGGCTAATCAGGGACGACAATTTCCGCTTTTATGGAATTTTTCGTTTAAATGATGTCTCTTCTTAGTGAAAATCAAGTTTAGGCGGAAAGTGTCGTCCCTGATTAGCCTGTGAAGACTGCACAGGCTAATCTTGGATGACACTTTACGCACATGCATTATGCCCCGTTTTCTCAGAACACGACACACATATGTAACCTCTATCTTGGTTTACCATGTTTGCACTTTAGACTGGTCAACTGCGAAATTTTGAATATACTTTGTAATTTAACATATTTTTGTTAATATCCAATGCCAATTAAATAGAGAATGTGTGAATGTTTGAAGTAGAAATATTAGAACATGGAAATTATTGGAAAAATTTCCATAAACTGATCCATATTTCCACCTTACATTCCTTCCCCTGGGAAGTTTAATTTAGGCCATATATAGTAATCCCCACTGTGCCGAAATCATATATTTTAACCCTTTGCATGCTGGGTAATTTGTCGTCTGCTAAAATGTTGTCTGCTGAATTTCTAAAATTAGCATTTTCTTCGATTTTTTTTCAAAGAATACTATCAGAATAGCAAACAGTTTGGATCCTGATGAGACGCCACGTTCTGTGGCGTCTCATCTGGATCCAAACTGTTTGCAAAGGCCTTCAAAATCCGGTTCCAGCACTCAAAGGGTTAAGCATTGTATTACGGTGAATTTAATGTTTTCTCTTGTACATATACTGATATATATGAAAGAACACCAGAAAAGTGGATTCATAATAATAACTCCCCTCGGGAATAAATGAAGCTCCCAAGAGCAATTTTTATATAATTTATGGTAATTTTTGAGTGTTACTAAATGATTGTTGAGCAAGATTAAACGGGGGTAAATGGGGTTCTACCCATCTAAATCCACAAAATGTTGCCACATTGCTGTGAAATCCATTATATAACCATCTATAAGATCAATTAACCAATTTAGAAAGGTCAAGCGTCAAAACGTGTGCATTCATTAATAAATAATTCCTAATACGTTATAAACATGGCACGGCCTCGTGGGAAATCGTGGCTTTTTATTCATGTAGATTTACGACAAAAGCAATAATTGGGGATGAATATTGCATTATGGTTGCATACCACTGAATATTGCGTTATTGTAACATACCCCTGCTACATGTATAATTTGTACAAAAACTTCAGAATTTCCACTGACAGGATTCGCTTTGTCAGGGTGGTTGTCAACTTATGCGTGTTAATATTTACGTGTTTCTTTTCACTTAATTAGTTCATAACATTTAAAACATTTGTTATCAATTGGTGGTAGGCTGTAAATGTATTGGGTCATATTTTGTTAATGGTCCTATACTCATGTTAGAAACATCAGACTACATAGTAAATTAATGTAAATAGACATGTTAGCGAGTGTCTGTTTCAAGAAAGAGCAAATTGTGCAATACTTGCACCATTGGATACATCACCTTATAATTTTGCCAATGTTTCAACGGAGTCTTATATCACAGGATAATTGTGGATTGCAAGAATATTGTGCTGTTGCGCAAGTGTGACCGACGCCCACTGAGTGGCCATACAGGTTACCCTGTGGGGCATAGTGACATCAGTCACGCTGAGTCACGGGTGGCTGATACTATCGGCATAAAGTTGTCTTGGGAAATTTGTAATCATAAAAGAAAACTCATCATGATCATGTGTTATTTTACTGTCAATTAATAATTTTCATTTGGAAGTTTATTTTCTCATGTAGTGCTTTGAATTTAGGCTGAATTTAATATGTTGTTTGTGTTTTTTAGGAGACACTGAGAATTATGGTTTGGACATTTATGAAGATAAAGTTTTAAATGTGAAAGTTTGGATATTGCTTATGAAATTAGGAGGATGAGACATAAAACCATGAAATTCGATGAGGTTTGATTATTTAAAAATTTAAAGGCTTGTTTACATATGACTGGAAATATTGAAAGTTTTTCATAGATCTTAGTCCATTACTGGAGAGCTAATATTATTGAAATTCACCTGTTGGAACATTAACTAGGGAAGAATTAAGGATTGATGCAAATTGCACGCTAGTTGATTGTGAGAACATGGAATCTTTCTTTGATCTGGTAAGTGGTTATGCATTTTAAAGTGGTTATGCATTTTTAAATGTTTATGCATTTATAAGTGGTTATGCATTTCAAGTGGTAATGCATTTGTAAGTGGTTATGCATGTCAAGTGTTGGACTTGAACAGTTTGATCTGATAAACAATTGTATTACAGTGTCTGTTGATTTTAAAAGTGCAAAATTGGTATTGTTTTTTAAACCTTTTATTGTGAATTTTAGGCGATCATTTGGGAAAAATATATACTTTTTGAGCTTGGAAATTTCGTCCCAATATAAAACATATAAAAAAGCTTTTTAAAACTGAGCTTCATGGCCTCCGGAAGTTTTGCTCTTAAAAAGAATTGATCTTAAGTCCAGATCTAAAATATCTTTTGTTTCCCATCCCAGGACCCATGCTGAGGTGGGTAGGTTGGAGGATTTTTTTTTTTTTAGTAATTGTTATTTTATTTTATATTCAACATGCAGTACAGTCATTCTTATGATTATGAGTCCACTAATAGTTTCACCGGAGGGGACAAGAGGTTTACCCTCCGTGTGTATGTCTGTCTGTCCCTCTGTCTAACCGTCTGTCTGTCCATCAGCAAAATTTGTTCCAGAGATTTCTAAAAAAGTACTGAGGTTATTTGGGTGAAACTTTGTATACATATAAATTGAATTTTCAGAATTACGCACCATCCCTCCTTTTTCTTATGGTCCATGTACATTAGCTATAATCATCAAACTAGTTATACGCATGAAAAGCAACACGTTTTACAAACGAGTCTTGTTTAAACAGTTTTGGTACATATAATATATTCCTAAGGGAGACAACTTGTCTTCTGTTTATAAGCAACAGACATGGAGTAATTTCCCTTAGAATTTTACACAACACGCTTTCTAGATTTTTCTACCTCTATTAAAATATGCATGTTTTGCTGACTTTGCATTTGTATATTTATAGAAACACGCTATTAAAATGATCAATATAATGACAAATATTTTAACCATCAAATTATGTTGATAAATTTCAAAACATTCAGTTGCAATTCTAAACTTTATTATCTCAGACAATTTGTGAAATTTAGATTTTGACCAAAGCAATTAAAATACACTGTGGGATGCAGTGCCAGATTAGCAGATTAGTTTGGGGGCACGCAGTGTTGTTGTTTTTGTTGTGACTACAGTTAACCTTTATGGAAATTAAAAGTACTTCTGAAATAAAACATAGTCAAATATGATTGTATATTCAATTATTTACCTGATGTATAAAAGATGTTTACACACGAATGCTCATAATCCTTAACTACAGTGAGAATACAGTGTTGAAGGCTAAGTTTTAAAGGAAAAATTATTTCGTCACGGTTTCATGGGGGCCCATAGGCAGTTGCCTAGTGTGCCTTATGGGTAATCCGGGACTGGTGGGATGCATCAATTAATTAAGCACATCTACGTATATGTAGTTCCAACAAGCAAAGCTCAGAGTGTACCAGTGTCTTTACAAGACAGTGCCGTAAAATAATCACTTCTTAGCGTTTTGAATAGTGCATTTTACACAATGTCCATCAAATCTTGTCTCAATGTCAGAATTGTAAATCGCTAGTGTAATAGGTGCAGTTATGTATAATCCTGACCTAATTTTATTTTGTGGCAAATTTGGAAAAAAGGTAGTCAAAATAACTGGTACTAGTAGGTTGAAAATCAGTGCTGTGAAGCTTTGACATCATTTTTTTAACAAAACAACACAAGAAAAATTGTATCATATTGAAAACAAAGTGCTTGACAATTGTTTGCTGTCTATTTTTGATAAAAAGACCATCTAAAAATAGTTTATGATTTTTAGCTCACCTGAGCACAAAGTGCTCATGGTGAGCTATTGTGATCACCTTTTGTCCGTTGTCCGTCGTGCGGCGTCAACATTTACCTTGTTAACACTCTAGAGGCCACATATGTTGTAAAATCTTCATGAAACTTGATCAGAACATGTGTGCCAATAATATCTTGGATGAGATCGAAAATGGTTCCGGTTTGTTGAAAAACATGGCCGCCATGGGTTGTGGCAGTTTTCCTTATATGGCTTTAGTAAAACCTTGTTAACACTCTAGAAGTCACAATTATTGTCCAATCTTCATGAGACTTAGTCAGAACATTTGTTCTAACGATATCTCAGATGAGTTTGAAAATGGTTCTGGTCTGTTGAAAAACATGGCTGCCAGGGAGCGTGGCAGTTTTCCTTATATGGCTATAAAAAAACCTTGTTAAAAATCTAGAAGTCACATTTATTATTCTATCTTTATGAAACTTGATCAGAACATTTGTTCTAACAATAGCGCGGCTGAGTTTGAAAATGGTTATGATTAGTTGAAAAACATGGCTGCTGGGGGGTGGGGCGGGCAGTTGTCCTTATATGGCTATAGTGAAAACCTTTTGATGCTATATTAGTCACATTTATTGGCAATCTTTATGAAACTTGGTCAGAACATTTGTCCCAATGAAATCTTGGCAGAGATTGAAACTGGGTCATATGAGTTCAAAAACGAGGTCACTAGGTCAAATATAAAAAAAATGTTAAAAGTCACTTTTTTGGTCCAATCTTCATGAATCAGCTTGCATTTTTTCAGAATAGTCTAGTTCCTTTTGCTCTCAAGTGAGCGCCTTAGGACCTGATGGCCCTCTTGTTTACAGGTTTTGTCCTCTTCAAATGGTAGCAGTGCAATTTAAGCCATGAATTTGTTATGTTTGAAGATTAATCAGGTATTTCTGGAGAGTTGTAAGGGAGATTTATGGGATGTAGTTTTGAGATCTGATATTTAAAATTCAAAATTGTGTAACCAAACCCCTATGTTTTCCTACGTGTAACCAGAACCTATGTTGTCTTATGTTGCACAGGTTCAGCAAGGTGGCCAAGAAGTACCACCTGGTGGCCATGGACCGCCAGCCTCAACCAGCTCTCAGGGTCGACTTCAAACTGGAGTCCAGCATTCCTTCCCAGCTCCCAGCCAGTGTTCAACTTCTTCTCAAGGAAATGGTACGTCTGCTCTAGGCAGGGGTGTTAATACACTCTTGCAGGGATGGGATATATCTGAGACACTCGTTCATTTGTTTGTCTGCATAGTTTGTGAACTACTTTCACATTACTCAACTAATGAAATTGAAACTTAAGATATGTCATCCCCAGTGATCGACACATTCCTGAGTTATTTACACTTGAGTTTAATTATTTTACGCTCAGTTCATGCATAACATGACAGTAAGAGCATAGGTGACAAAATTGTATGAGATATAAGTCAAGTTTATGACAAAGCTTTTGTTATCAAATAAAACTAGAAATTTGTATTTAAGTTTAAGAAATTTGGTCAGTGGTCTAGGATGCCCGCTTATTTAGAGCCTCGTTCTGGGAAAACGGGGCTTAATGCATTTGCTTATGAGGGACAACACTTTCTGCTTTAAAGGAATTTTTTTGTTTGAAGGGAATCTCTTCTTTAAAGCAAAAATCCAGTTTATTCGGAAAGTGTGGCCTCTGATTAGCCTGTGCAGACTACACAGGCTTATCTGGGACGACACTTTATGCACATGCAGAAAGCCCAGTATTTCCGGAACGTGACCCAAATGATATTTTCTTGTTTAATTATAACAAAACATATGTCACAACTATAATATCTCACGTTTTTGCCCTGACTCACAGGCAGATGTTGGCATGATGCAAGCAGCACTGAAGAAAGCCAACATGGCGGAGGAGTACATGCCGTTTGGTCGCATCCAACGAGACATTCTCATCCAGGCCAGGAAGATGCTGCAAAAGATCGGGTAACCAACGTCTGACCAATTGTAGTGTTAGATATCTTTTTTGANCAAATTAATCACAGGTGGGTATAATTGTTTAAGTTTCCTGATCAGCTCTGCACCAAAGATAAGCCAGATAAGCCTTAGACTTTCATAATTCATAATGCATTGTTCACTCTTTACCTGCCTGATGAACCTTTTGGCTTTTTTATGAGGCTTTTATTTGCCAGTTGTTTAGGAAAGGATGTTTGCATTAAGAATGTTGAGGAGTGTTCTACCTTGAAAATAATGGCTGGTTTTTGGAGATTTTCCAAGACATGTCGGAAATAGACAGGCTCCCAGGTTTGGCTTCTACTTTATATACCTAATTAACCCTTTGCATGCTGGGAAATTTGTCGTCTGCTAAAATGTTGTCTGCTAAATTTAGAAAATTAGCATTTTCTTTGATTTTTTTTCAAAGATTACTATTAGAATAGCAAACAGTTTGGATCCTGATGAGACGCCACGTTCTGTGGCGTCTCATCTGGATCCAAACTGTTTGTAAAGGCCTTCAAAATCTGGTTCCAGCGCTCAAAGGGTTAATTTACACCATTACACAATTTCATATCCATCAGTACTGTTGTTCCTGTGAAGAATACCCCAAGCAGAATTTTAGCAGCTTTGAAGATTAATAAAAGAATATGGAGCGCGCAAATTTTCTTGCAAACATGCTGAAAATGTGTGTGATATTTGGGGGGGGAAAAAAGCGCAAATCGCCCGGGTCTAGAATAGACACTATATAAGTACATACGTTATTTACATGAATAATACCTGATGCCCATGCATGGGTATTAAATTTAGTAGACAACAGGGTGTTGATTGTTTAATAGCCCAGTAAGGAACTGACCTAATTACTGCCTTATTCAAGTATGTCTGGTAACAATTCTTTCTATTTTTTGGGAGTTCCTGGTGACTGTTGATTGGTTGTTTGCCTGACGCTGAACTGACCTAATAACTGCCTTATTAATATTAGTATCAAGTGCTCCTGGGAAACTGGCCTAATTACTGCTTTATTCAATTCAGTGGGGGTAACCAGTCTAACTACATTTACAGAATTTCTGTGAATGTTTTCAGTTGAAAATGAAGGATTCCACAAGATTTACCTGCAAATGAATCTGGTGCTGTGATATGTGTGTGTTTTTTTTCTGCCCTTCCTTTTGTACTTTGTTCAGTGGTGATGGAATATCAGTGATTGGGATTTAAATCTGTGTATTACAAAGATGGTGTATGTTTTTGTAGCATGTGTTTTGGGGAGATATTTTGTGGATATTTAACATATTGAAATATTAACTATTACTGGAATTGTGTGTTTTATTATCTGCATTTTTGAAATCGGTTCCCATTGTGCACGTGTTTCATTGTTTTCTTGTTTTGTTCTTCTTGTGTGGACCTAAATTAATTTAAAACACTGTGTGTTTTTTTGTTCAAATTTGGGGCTGCTATTTATCCCCATTCCCAATGGAAAAAGGTATATATATTTTTTCAAATTGGGACCTTAAAATTCCCAATTTAGTGTTTATTTTAGTTCTCAACATTAAGTTCATCTCCCATCCAGCTCTATAAGTTCAGCCTTAGTAAATATATTATTGAAAACACTTTTATTCCCAATTTTGAAGCATTTTTTTTAACAAAACAATAACAACACTAATTTCCCAATTTTAGTCAAAACGCCGTGATTTTTCTCGATCCATAGGGACCTGGCCCCATTCCCAAAAAGGTGGAGACAAAAAAAAACTGAAACAAATGGCAGTCTTCACAAGTTAGTCCCTTCAAGTAATAAGAATATAAATGTTTTATCACAGAGAGAAGGATACGGTAATAAATAAACTTTTTAATTAAAATGTGTACAGTTTGTAAGGATTTGTTGGATGGACTATTTTTGTATGGTTTCTAAAATGTTCACTTCTTTTTATAACAAAGATTCAAGACTTGATAAAGTTAATTTGAAGTTATAGTGTATTCAATATGCTCAGGGGTTTGATTTCTAACCCTATCAGCTGATTTTCACCTTTTTAATGTAATTCCTTATTCATTTTTATAAGTTGAACCATGGTAAATATAATATTGAAAACACTTTTATTCTCTATTTTAAAGTATTTGTTAGCAAAAAAAATCATCATTTTGGGAAAGGGGCCGGGTCCCTTTGGATTGGGAAAAATCGCTGCATTTTGACTAAAATATGGAAATAAGTATTGTTGTTGCCTGCAAACAAATGATTCAAAATTGAGAATAAATGTGTTTTCAATATTATATTTACTAAGGTTCAACTTTAGAGTTGAGGTGAACTAAATGTTGAGATCTAAAAAAAAACTTAATTGTGAATTTTTAGGGCCCATTTTGGAAAAAAATATACTTTTTTCCATTGGGAATAGAGCCGAATACGGCCCGATTTTGAACGAAAAAACACACTGATATATTATAGTATATATGGCAAGTTTGAGTGGACAGCCTCATGACTTCTAGAGTACTAAAATGTAGATAACAAGATAAAATGTTTGTTTTGGAATGAGTACAAGTCCTGACTCCATTACACCATTTACATAGTAAAACTGCAGGTAATGAGACCAGTGATTGTCTTGGCTTAGACACGTGTTTCCAATTAGTTGTGCATATGTAGGAAACTACTGTTTTGTTGTCTGACTGGGCCCTGGAGGGAGAATAAAAGGTTCTAATCATCTTTTGACTGCCTCCTCCATTTCTGCTCCAGACGATACGAAATAATAAAAAAAATGATCAGGAGCAATACAAAACATGTTATTTATCATAACTAAAAACATAATAATCACATTTTTGTCAAATGGTTACATGCATAATTTTTGTTAAAGGCTATTTCTGTATAGTAGAATAGTTCATGCATGGCTCCTTTATATCTTGCCATCTAAATTACCCGTCTGATGAGCCACAGATAAACCTATCTACCGGAGAACACTAAGGTTCCACTGGCCACGGTCTACTGGCCTGACCTAATTTTCAAAATTATATATTTGACGAATATAGAGCAGCCAGGGTAAATTGTACCTACTTTTGGCTCAAAATTTAACATTTCCTCATGAAAGATCACGGGGCAGATCAACTCATATAGCAGGCCTTTTCCTGATGTATATAGGGGTCCGGACCCATTTTAACGGACCCATTCCAAAACCGAATTTGTAAAAAAAAAAATCTATATTTCAAATTATTTTTATGCCCCCCTTCGAAGAAGAGGGGGTATATTGCTTTGCTCATGTCGGTCGGTCTGTCGGTCTGTCGGTCGGTCCACCAGATGGTTTCCGGATGATAACTCAAGAACGCTTAGGCCTAGGATCATGAAACTACATAGGAACATTGATCATGACTCGCAGATGACCCCTATTGATTTTGAGGTCACTAGGTCAAAGGTCAAGGTCACAGGTCAAGGTCACAGTTACTGGAAATAGGAATGTGGTTTCCGGATGATAACTCAAGAATGCATATGCCTGGGATCATGAAATTTCATAGGGACATTGGTCATGACCAGCAGATGACCCCTATTGATTTTCAAGTCACTAGGTCAAAGGTCAAGGTCGCAATGACCTTAAGCAGTAAAATGGTTGACTGGAAATAGGAAAATGATTTCCGGATGATAACTCAAGAACGCTTACGGCTGGGATCATAAAACTTCATAGGGACATTGGTCATGATTGGTAGATGACCCCTATTCATTTTGAGGTCACTAGGTCAAAGGTCACAGGTCAAGGTCACAGTGACTTGAAAAAGGAAAATGGTTTCCGGATGATAACTCAAGAACGCTTACGCCTGGGATCACGAAACTTCATAGGGACATTGCTCATGACCGGCAGATGACCCCTATTGATATTCAGGTCACTAGGTCAAAGGTCAAGGTCGTAGTGACCTTAAGCAGTAAAATGGTTGACTGGAAATAGGAAAATGATTTCCGGATGATAACTCAAGAACGCTTACGGCTTGGATAATGAAACTTCATAGGGACATTGGTCATGACTGGTAGATGACCCCTATTGATTTTGAGGTCACTAGGTCAAAGGTCACAGGTCAAGGTCACAGTGACTGGAAATAGGAAAATGGTTTCCGGATGACAACTCAAGAACGCTTA
>VMBQ01008054.1:0-21012 GCA_007657795.1 Dreissena rostriformis
GTGTATGATAGAATTGCAATACTGCTGCACTTTCTGGAGTTTCACTTCTTTATATTTTATCGTATTTTAATGTACATTTAATACGGTGTTTTGAACTTTTTTTATTTTCGCTGCAAAGCAATTTCCATCTCATATCATTTGTGATTGGAATTGAATGCTGATTGAAAGATGTGGTGTGTTCAGGCTGTTTACATGCGATCGAAAGAATGCAGCAAACAAATTCGTCTTGAATTGATATATGTCTATAATTCGGACAAGGCATTTTAATTATTCGAGCAACAATGTCACGTATAAAGGTAGAAGGAATCAGTTTGTTGAAATATGTAATAGTATCATGCTAAATTTGTGTTTCCCGTCTGCATTGGAACTTCACATTTCCTATCCTAAAACATACACTGGACAACCTTCCATTCATGTGTTTTAATTGTAGCAATACTGTTATTCGGTTTTACAGGTACAGTTAAGTGGAACATAAGTGATAAATATTTAAAAAACATGTCATATTTTAAAGTATTTCTTCCTCGTATTATTGCATTAGGCATATACAAGAGTATCGTAAATAAAACACTATCATTACTATGTAATTAAATCTACATAAAAATGATTTACATAAGGTATTCATTATCATAAACCTACCCAAATTATAAATATAATTTTCTCTGCAGAAGAAACAATGAACAACGTTTTAAGAACCAGTATATAAAACATAAATAAGACGGTACAGAACTTCATCAAAAGGCACTTCTTCAATTATCGCAGGAATGTCAATAAAAAAAGAGCACAGATCGCATCTTTTCAAGGGGTTGTTCATAATGGGTGATCTATTAAAATCACATTCTGAACTGGCATTGCTTATTTTTTAAGAACAGATCATGTGCATGTGTGCTTAAAAGTGACTACAAGTACAAATATACAAATAATACATACAAGTGTAATATTTTTAGCAATATATACATAATATATTAGTAATTATGTTTCACTGTGCACATTACAATTTACAAGAAAATAAATGTATACCTTGTCCACTACAAAGTCAAGCTTTCATGGTATCGCAATCGGACAGGGTAGCTCCTGACCAGACAATGTGAAATATCAGCTTTATATAAACAATATATGAGGAAAACATCAGTTGTACTAAGTGTCGATATATACGGAACTAATGAATTATTTTGGTTTTTGCAATTATTAAATTGATATGTGTATTATGTTTACTGTATTTAACATTATTCTAACTTCTGAAAGTAACGCATTTACATTCGCTTATTAAATGAATGTAGCTCTTAAGCAAAACAGCTTCTTCTGGGTTAAAATAATACGGAGGCAATTTGAAATCCTGTTCCTTAGTTTTTCATCCACGACATTCGTTGGTTTAAAACTTTATAAGTTCTAGTCATAATTGTGATATCCGCATTTCATTGCAAATAATTAAGCATGAAGCCATAGCAAGTCTTACAATACAGCCTTTGATATTCGTACGTTCAGAAAGTATTACAGAAATTTCTCTAACTGCTCTTTTTTTTACAATATTTGCTCATGATGTAAAATACGATATGAATATGCAAATTTCTCGTTTGAAACAACTGCGTATGTTTATGTAGAAATTATGTCCTATGGATGGCTAAAAATATTAACAATGACACACCGTTGTCCCTATTTAGCGACGTGATATTTCAAGTACACGAGCACACATGGATCAAAAATATCACTATATTTCTTATCTTCTATATAAAAAAATAAATATCAATTGGCGTTCATAATTACGAAAACATTAACTTTTGCATCATTTAAATTAATAATGCAAAAACGACAATATATTTTTTGAAATTATGATACCGTATAAGCCGTAGATGTGCCCGTTTACAACTGACTTCCTTTTTGAAGAGAATATGTGACCATAAATAAAGCAATAATTCACGACGTCGTGTTATTCAAGTAAATGTATTTCAATATTCAGGCAAACAGATCCGTAATAGAACTGCTGCCCTTCAGTATACACTTGTTATTCACATACGTTTATTAAAATATTCTGAAAAATAGATCATGTAGATGACTGCTGCCGTCCATAATCATTCGTAGTTCCACCTCGCTTAATATCTCGTTCAAGCGTCCCACTATGGCATTAAGTATGAAATCCGAGTCCATCACCCTGTTCTCATTGTCACATTTGCTTATAATGTTAGACAACTCCAGCTGCAGCGTCTTGAGCTCCATCCTTCTCTTGCTAAACCACATCATTGGTTCCGGGGACGCGACAATGGCCACTCGTATCTTTTTCAATCTCATAATGACTCTCGGACATTCATCCATCATGTATGGTATGTGAACACTCTCATTTGCTTGACTTGACAATGCCATTTAAACGCTCCTAGAATGAAAATCGTGCGTGTTGCATGCATGAGAGAGGTACGAATTAAAAATATACCACTATTTTAATTAAATAAAATCATTAAACAGTTACTGGGGGCCTGTACAGAATTATTTATTAGAAGACCAATTCATTAAAAGAAAACAGTTATTATCCTTTCTTAACGTCTTTCTTAAAGCATTTAATATTTGTATTGTACTTTTCATAATACAACACAGTTTCAGTATGAACAAGTTTATCTTATATGTTTGTTTTAATTTAAAAAAAAAATGATTAACTTTGTTATAACAAGCAGACTGACATGCTACATACTGATACCATTGTCACAGTCTGACATACTGTGCACTGGCACCTTTTTCACAGTCTGACATGCTACATACTGGTACCATTGTTACAGTAGGACATGTTTTGAACCGGTACCATTGTCACAGCTTGACATTGTCACATTCTGACATGCTACGTACTAGTACCATTGTCACAGTCTGACATGCACGAACTGGTATCATTGTAACAGTTTGCCATGCTACGTACTGGTATCATTGTAACTGTATGACATGCTACGTACTGGTACCATTATCACAGTCTGACATGCACGTACTGATATCATTGTACGGTCTGACATGCTACGTACTGGTACCATTGTCACAGTCTGACATGCTCATACTGGTACCATTGTAACAGTCTGACGTGCTACGTGCTGATACCATTGTAACAGTCTGACATGCTACGTACTGGTACCATTGTAACAGTCTGACATGCTACGTACTGGTAACATTGTCACAGTCTGACATGATACGGACCGGTACCATTGTCACAGTAAGACATGCTACGTGATGATACCATTGTCACAGTCTGGCATGCTACGTACTGGTACCATTGTCACAGTCTGACTTGCTACGTACTGATACCATTGTCAAAGTCTGACATGCTATGTACTGACACCATTGTCACAGTCTGATATGCTTTGTACTTTTACGATTGTCACAGTCTGACATGCTGCGTACTGGTACCATTGAAACAGTCTGACATGCTACGTACTGATACCATTGTAACAGTCTGACATGCTACGTACTGGTACCATTGTCACAGGCTGACATGCTACGTACTGGTACCATTGTCACATTCTGACATGCTACGTACTGATACCATTGTAACAGTCTGACATGCTACGTACTGGTACACTTGTCACAGTCTGACATGCTACGTACTGGTACCATTGTCACAGTCTGACATGCTACGTACGGATACCATTGTCACAGTCTCACATGCTACGTACTGATACCATTGTCACAGTCGCACATGCTACTTGCAGATACCATTCGCGGGCCTAGACCACGAGGGTCGTAACTGACTTTTTGTATTTTTTTCAGTACGATAAAACAATTAAACAAGAGCACCGTCGAGCGGATGCCAACGCTCGGCTCTGGCCGCTTGGATTTTGTTTTTGTGACCTTTTACCATGAAGGTCATCATTGACCTTGACCTTTTTACCACTCAAAATGTGCAGGTCGATGAGATACACGTGAACCCCCCCCCCCCAAAAAAAAANAATGTGCAGCTCCATGAGATACACATGCAGGCCAAATATCAAGTTGCTATCTTCAATAATGCAAAAGTTATGGCCAATGTTAATTTGTCGGACGACGACGATGACAACGACTACGACGACGACGACGCGGCAGACGAGAAGGCTATGACAATACTTCGGGTTTTCTTCGAAAACAGCCGAGCTAAACATTATCGAGTTAAACTAATTTTGTTTAAATAAAAAGGTTTACTGAATAAAAAGTGGGATACAAAGAAAATTATAGGTAAGTGTTAATTATATATCAGGTCTATCATGCTCGCCAAGGCTCGTGCTTTTTGTTTTCTAAGCCTCGCTTGATAAACCCGATCTATAATCAACACTGACCTATTATGCTCTTTTTAAAGTTCACATAATATACTTCTACTGGCGTGATTGTAATCAGAGATATTTGTTAACTATCAAGATACGACTGTTTTGCTCTTAAAATCGTGTCAAAGTTCTTTTTCTGATACTATTAATGCTGTATCCAACACAATGTTAAATTACAAGAACAAATTATGTCATCAATTATGTCATAAGTGATGGCATATTATATAACAATCATACATTCAGATTGTTACTTACCTTACACTATAATCGTTATATATTTGTTTTCATTGCAAAACAGTGGTCAATTCAGAAAAGACCGTTTAGCAATTGAAATAATTGTATTTTTCAGATACGACCTTTTGCCAAATAATGGTTTTGGGCTTTTTAAAGCAGAATTTAGCTTTAATATTTTTTCCGATTATAAATATTGACATTGTAGTACAAAATGAGCAATAGTCATTTGTGTAAAAAATGTCACTTACGACCGTTCTGCGCTAAGCCCACGATATACTGATTTAAGTACTTGTTTTAATAACCTATTTACATCATTGAATTAATATTTATGCTGTATACACTATTTCTTTTAAATTATGTTTGACCGTTCTTCTAAATAAACTCCTTTACATCCATTTATTAAATAAATTTAGCATTGAACGTTTTGCACAACAGCTTCTGCTGGGTGACCATTTCAATGATACGCGATCATCCTCACTTCCTGATCCTAAGTTTCTCATCCACGACATTCGTTGAATTCGATGGATACAACTTGATAAATTATAGTTAATATTGTGATTTCCGACTTCTAATTGCAAATACATTACCATGAAGCCATATAAGGTCCACCAATACAGCATTCAATAGTTCATACGTTTAATACAGTGTTATACAAATAGATCTAAGTGCTCTCATTTAACAATATTTGCTAATGCTGTAGAATATGTAAAAAAAAGTGTTGCTCGAACAATTACCAATCGAAAACTGTTGTGTTTATATTGCGAACGGGGGCAATATTGTAAGTACATTAACACACAGACTATCGAAATACCAATATACTTCTTATTACTTAAAGAACAAACTGTTTTTATTAAAAAAAGAAAAGAAATATCCATTCATCAATGCGAATCTATTAATTTAGCATCCATTTAATAAATACTTCAAAAAATATAATATATGGTTAAACTTATGATACGGTATAAGCCTTAGATGTTCCCCTTTACAGCTGACGACCGGTTTTAAGGCGAATATGCAACCGTCAATACAGCCATGGTACACATTCAATATAAATACTTTTATTTCAATATTCTGGCAAACAGATTCTAAGTATAACTGCTGCCCTCCAGTAGCATTCGTAGTTCCACCTCTCTCAACANACTAAGAACATTACAAACTTAACCTTACTGAGTTTGGTAAAAATATGGTTTCAGTTAAAATTGTGTTTTGTTCATGAATAAACGTGTTCGTTTTTATTTCATCTTTTTTAAACGTTGTTTTAAAGCCTTTATTTGTCAGTCAGCATTCCGCTAAAACATGACAGGCATGTATGTGCCCGACCCGGGATCGAACCCGGGACCTCTGGATTTCAACGCAAGCGCCTTATCCACTAAGCTAAGGAGGCACAGATTGTTTCTTAAATAAAGAACATATCTTTAATTCAATTCTATGAATGGAAATATCTGTATTTGACGTCCACTACCAAAATCTGTACAGTTTCAGCAGTTTAAGTTCTTATTTGCCATATATGACAGTCCATTACTATCATTGTTTTATACATGTTTAGTGTAAATATATCATCACATTTACATTCTATTTAATTTAGTCTGTTTTTCAAATATATGTTTACAATGTAGAATTTTGACTGTGATTGTAGTGTGTGTTACACGTGCAACTAAGATCTCCTTTACGCTCGGGCTTGATCAATGTCGTAGTACCCTGATTTAAATATAAATATACACCATATAAATTAATTAAATATAAGTTAAGTATTGACATAAAAATGTTCAGGCGATTGTTTAAACAAATGTTTTCAAAAATAAAATGCGTGAAAAAGACTTTAACAATTCAGATTAGTCTATGGAACTTTAAATTTATAAATATATATAACAACTTAAGTCGTGACGGAATTTATGGATTCAAAATTTAAGCGATTATTAAAATAGCATTCTTAGAATTAAGCATCAAAAGAATATGAATTTAAAACATTGAAGTGTGAAACCGTTTCACGGCTGGGAAGCGGACTTCTTATCGTAAATATCTGTAATGAGCCGAGCACCATATGAGGTAATACGTTCTTTTTTTAGACGCGCACATTACATGTACTGTATAAGTTATTGGAAGTATTAATACGCGTCTATTAATAACGTGCAACATAATTTTGTTTTGTGTAAATAGACTGATCCCGGAATTAGCGCGAGTTTAGGAAAACCCACTAATCTCTCAGTATAAACAACGCTGGTCCATTATATCACCCAATGAAAGCTGACTTTGAACAAGGGCTGTTTGTAAAACATGCATGCCCCCCATATGGGCTNAACCCACAACATCGTGTACTTCATCACAGCCATCGTTCGACGTTTTCATATGCACACCGGGACGGCCTGCACGTCCTAGACTTATATGTACGATCCACTAGTAACGGAAGGGCTCAAGCTCAAAACGCACTAATTGGGAAACTCTTGAAATCAATTTGCTGAACACTTCATTGCACGAGATATCGATAAATTGGAAAATTCGCTCATAACTACAACACCACAATTAAATTGGTACAATTGACATTGACCCAAACGACGGCAAAAACACGTTATATATATCGAGAAAGCAATAAAATGAATTACACAGTATAATTTAGTATCAAATTTAATATATTTTCATTTACCTATATGTATTCATAGTACCTGTTCTAACGTCCATGTTTCGCAAGTGGTTTTAAGTTGGAGCCAAGTTATGCAGCAGAGCGCAAAACCCCAAAAGACATACAAAAAAATGATTTGGCATTGAGTTCGCTTATGGTCAACACATGTCAACATAACTCATTGTTTTATTTTAATTGGCGCTTATTAGTTCATTATGTATACTTTGAGCAAATGTGATCATAAAGGTAGAGCTATCATTTACTCGGAGAAACATAACGTTTGGAGTTCTAATGTGTTGCATCTTAGTTGTTTTTTTTATATTTTCTGAAATAAGTTTGCAAGAGCGCTTTCTAACACAAACAATGCTTACATATGTGCATGTATTGTTCGAATACATGATCGGTCCTTTTGCAGACATTTCAAATAACAGAAGCACTTTAATTTGCATTCGCTATCAATGTATTGAAATTTTTGAGTTTAACTACCTCCAAAGCCCCTGTAAGAGACATTGGGCATGTAAGACAAGTTTTCCATTTAACGGTTCGAATATGTTTGTTTTTATTCAAATGAAAAAATCTTTACTTTAAACGCGTAACATTTTTTTAAATAAACTGACACATTTGCGTTTGTAATTGTGTGTTCACTAATAATTTCGTAATACGAAGTAGTCATGTCAGCATACTCATTTGCAATAAGAACAATGAGCTTAACTGTTTTAATAGCAGTAGGAATAATGAAGGCGTAAGTAAACATCACTTGATATGCTTATGTCTATTTAAACAGCGCCGGGAATATCGACGAAATCAATAACCCTCTCTGTTTAACGCGTAATATTCTACAATCATTGCGGAAAGTGTTCCTTGTGAAATCCGTTCCAATGAATGTATTGGGCGTGTATGTGGTATTCTGAGAAAGTATTTTTCTTCTGTTTTGAATGAAGTGTATGATTTACTGGTATTTATTCGCGGAGTAAATCACAGCGTTACAGCATTTTGTTATCTGGAACGTTGAGTACTGGCAGACAAAAACGTTGCCTCCAAGTCGTTTATTTAATCGTTATATCGGTGCATTTTTTATTGGTTATATATGCGCTGAAAGAAAGATAAAAACGTTTTATTGACATACTTGAAGATTCCTTTTGTATTGATTTGAGTGCGGAGAAGTGACGAAATCGTGTTTATTTTAGTCCGATTGCATAAATCCATATGAGCCGCGCTCAGGGAAAACAGGACTTGATTTATGTGCATAAAGTATCGTCCGAGATTAGCCTGTGCAGTCTGCACATGTTACTGACTGAATAAACTTTCCGCCTAGATTAGATTTTTGTTAAGAAGAGACATCAGTTAAACAAAAATCCAATTAAATCGGAGAGTAGCTTCATGGTTAAGTCTGTGCGGACTGCACATGCTAATCTTTGACGATACTTAACGCACATGCATTAAGCCCGGTTTTCCCAGAGCGCGGCTCATATTCAACGGTGGTCTGACATACACATCTGAAGTTTATCTTGAAGGCCAACATTTGTTTTCCTGAGAAACGTTGTATGATTGGCAGATAGATGAACATTAGATGGGCATAGGCTCTGCAGAAAGTGATAATCTCTGGGCAGGGTCAACTCAGGTCATGATTAGATTTTAGATAACTGAGTATTTCTCTGTAAGTATTTTTGTAAAAGAAAAGGGTTTGTGGCTCTTAGAAATTATTTGTCGGTGATTTTTGTAAAATGTTTACTGATAACTGATTTGTAATCATTAACTTAGTTACTATTTTTTTGAGGTGAGAATATGTTAAATATTCTATATTTAAATTTGCAGTTATCAGTAATACATTTCTGTGTTAGATATACAAATAAATATAAAATGCACTCACAAAATATACATATTTACAATATACAATTTTGCAATAATAATAATGAACAATTGTGTATGATAAATAATAGTCGAAACATTATGATTCAAGTTGTATAGTTTATGTAAGAATAATAAGAATATTATATGTCAAACATCGTTTTGAACAAAATGATATATTGTAACGTTTAACTTTTACAAGCTCTTACTTCAATCCAATCACAAATGGGCAACGATATATGGGTCATAAATGGCTCTGAGTTGTAAATAAGATCATACAATATCAAAATGCAGAGATGTTGCTATATGTGGCGTGTTCTGAGAAAACTGGGCAAAATGCTTGTGCGTAAAGTGTCATCCCAGATTAGCCTGTGCAGTCCGCACAGGTTAATCCAGGACGACACTTTCCGCCTTAACTGGATTTTCGCTAAGAAGAGACATCATTTAAACGAAAAATTTCAAAAAAACGGAAATTGTCGTCCCTGATTAGCCTGTGCGAACTGCACAGGCTAATCTGGGATGACAATTTACGCACAAGCATTTTGCCCAGTTTTCTCAGAACACGCCACATATGCCCATGTAAGGTTAAATCAAAATCAACTGAGCACTCCATTTCATTCTAGTATATACATTGTTCCTCACAATATCAACATATCAAGTTACTTCGAAATGAAGCAGTGTTCTTTGTTATAAGGATCATTGCTCTGGGCCCGTATTCACCAACCCATTCTTAGACTTAAGAATAAAGAATTGGCTTAGAACCGAGAAACATACGTACAGCGTTGGAATACATACAGGCTACCGCTGGTGATTATGAAATTAAAAGAACGTTCTTCATAAAGAACATACATGTAGATAGAGAAATGTAATGCCAGGTTTGACACAACATTAAAACACTTATTGTATATTCCAATTTAAAGAATATTTTTTATTCTTAGACTTAAGTCTAAGAATTGTTTGGTGAATACGGGCCCTGTTCAGCTGATTGTAATCCACCAATAGCCGCTAAGGAGGAATATGCTTTAAAAAAACGTGTTTATAATAAACACATATATGTATAAATTCATGCGTTGTCAAACATAATGTGGTCATCATATTGTTCTATTCTCTTCTGCATTCATATTGTATTCGGACATATTCGGACCGTTGTAGCCTAGCTGGACACAGCCAAGCTTTAGTGTATTAAAAAATATAAAATTTAAGTACACATATCGAAATAACATAGTAAACAACCTATTGATAATATTTTATGTTAACAAAAATAAAACGCGAAATTGTTAAATTTATTGTAAGGATGCTGGGGTTCGAACGCAGCTTTTAAATATAAATAATGAAACTCCATAAACATGGTCAGGAGAGAAATTCTTTTTTACCTTCAGCAAGTCTTTGTATTTCAGACAAGTGACCAATTGCCTTACATACGCTATACATATACAAAACACGTATACGACACGTACGGCACCTAAATCGTGCGAGTTATAAAAAATACTGTCATTTTTATTTATTTTTTTAAATTTGGAATTGATATTTTAAACCAAGTTTAGATCTACAAAATAGTGCGCATTGTCTGTCATATGCAGTAATTTTATAAGATACAACAGACAAACTAGGAACTCCGATCTCATTAAAACAAAATCGCTCAATTTGTATTCGTAACGGTTAGGATCTGACGCATTCGAGACCGTTAAATCGCACGTGTCCGTTTAAGACCAATCGGATATTAATGTGTTTGAAATGAAGAACTGATATACGTTTCACCAACTGTGAAGCTTGGATTACAAACAATAGAATTGATGCAAAACTGACACAATACGCGTACCATGCATTTTTTATGTCCTTAACAACTTATCTGAATGTTAGACGGGTAAACGACAATATAATTCACTCTTTGCAGCAAGAGAGCACGCATGACAGGACCTTTTTGCGTAGCCGGAGTCTTTGTTTTATAACTTCAGCATTGGCACTTCTGCAGCAATTGCTTACGAAAAGGTGGATCCATTTGTGGCGATACAAAACTATAATGTTCACGATTTTTCATATAATGGATTTGTTCATGGTCTTGACAACATACGGCAAGTAAAGAAGAAAACTAAAAACATGTATGAGAGAATTTCTTTTACATGATCATCGCGACAACGTATTGAAGACATTAAATTAAATTTATTTATTTGTCTTTTCTGGTCACTGTTATCAGCTAAAAAAACACGGCAATGATAATTCTAATATATCTGCACCACAGAATTTTAACGAGTAGTTATTCAACACAAGAAAATGGAGAGAAAACTTTAAGCTCTAGTGAGATCCCTACACATGTATGCATAATGTTATGTTTCTATTGTATCATTCGCAGCCTGTATGTAAGTTACACAGCATCCGCAAGTGTTAGACTGTGTGAGGTGAAGCATGTTTTTTCCTTCTACTGATATCATTTGCAGCCTTTTCATATCTGTTCTTACGTCGATGTTTTGCAAGAGGTTTAAGAATTAGGAAAGGTATGCAGCCGAACAGCTGCAACCGAAAAGACATCGAACACGAATGTTGACATGGAATTCGCTGCTTTTAAACAAAACTGGCTGCTTAAACGTGTTATTATATGTATTATGCAATTTTATGTGAAAAGTTGTTATACGAAAAAACTACTCCATTCGTACAAGCACGAATAACTGACATTGGTCGACTGATGTAATTGATGGAAAAAATATTGCAATTTCTTATTAAAATTTCACTCAATCAAACATATGAAATCGAATTTCTTTCACCAATAAAGTTCTATCCCCATTCTTAAAGCATATAATACACTGTTACATCCTTATTGAAGTGACATATAAACTAACATACACGTACTTCGATGGCGATGTAACCGCCAAGCACTGTCGTTTGCAATTGAGAAACTGCTTACACTATTCATGCTTATATGGGGCCATATAACAAACGATACCATACCAGTTCTTCTTCGATTCGTTTATTATAGTCTTCATCGTTCATCACATCTTATTTGATTAATTGGTTTCTCAAAAGTGAGGCAAGCCATAAACCATGTCGGCTAATCTTCCTGGTCTATATCTCCGCTCTTGATTGATTTACTCAGAAGCATAAATATTTACAGTAGACAAAAATCAATGCACTTGTCGTCATTTTGGTCATATGCCTCCTCCAGTCCCGGTGTCTTGGTTCGAACAAAACGATTCTTGAAAAAAACGTTGATTAATGCATCTGCGTAAAGTGTCGTCTAAGATTAGCATGTGTAGTCATATAAATACATTAACTAAACAATCTACTTGTACTGTTTAGAATTGCACTGTCTAACGAAAAATGATCACAGCACAGTGGTCAATGAACTTGTGGTAAGTTGTGTAACTGGTTACACATTAATACAGAATTAATATGCATGGGAACTATCATATTTATTCAACTTGTGAATTGTAAATGACACAACTCTTTCACAATTTGTGCACATCTGATCTTGTTATACCATAGCTTCTTTTCGTTTACAGACATACACATACAAGTTCACTTCCATCCAAGTAAACCAACATAACCATGAAACAAGATCTTCATGACCAATTATTGTATTCTTTGCTAGCTTTGATAGTTCATGAATTTCTTCTTTGTAGAATTCTGGGAACCAAACTATCAGTTTTGCTCAAGGGAATGGATTGGGCGATGCCCAGCGCTTGGCAGAACAGCTTCTAAAAACGGAAAACCAACACAAATCATAAACTTTGATAAGTAATACAGAAGGTTTGTCAATGTCAAGTTTTTACATTGATTTTGTGAACAGGTTTTTATTGATTAATAAAGATAATAATAACAATACGATATCGAATTTATCGAAGCAAAACAAAATCGAAACAAATCCGTATTTAGGACATACATTTTATACGGGTTATGTTTAACAAAAGTGTGTTTTGAAAACGTCAACACGATTTGTAGTGAACGAGTCTGTGACTTATTTCCGTAAGACCGGGAAAAAAGAAACAGGAAGCATAAAAAATGGATGCAACAAATCGCATTTATGCGGAGAAAACCACGGAATGTGAGAATATAGAGAACAATGCGCAACAAAATAATGACTTTCTTTTAATAGTTGTGCTTGATGTATGCATATGCATGTGATATAGCATTTCTAGAAATATTAATGTTGCTTAAAAATTTAAGTTAACAGCAACTTGAAAATAGATGACGCGGGCAGAAAAAAATTAAGTTGCACAGTTATGTTTTTATGTATGTCAGAAAACTGATACGTATAAGCGGTGAATGCCCGCCGATGAGCGTCGTGTTTTTTGCTCATATAAATGCTAGAAGTATATTTATATCGTAATTCATTCTATTTTCAGTGACACTGATTCATGATGAATCTGTACCTCATTATGGCTACGCAATTCCTCCCGGTGTTAGGTAGCACTCTGTTGCTGCTGATCATCGTTTGCTCAGGAATCTGTACTTCCGCTTCCGATCTTGGTAACAACGGCAACCCACAACACCGTAAACGTCATCACAACCATCGTTCGGCCGTTTCATATGCACACCGGGATGGCCAGCACGCGCTGAACCAATATGTTTCATCCATGGACAACGGAAGGGCTCGAACTATGCAAATGCCGATTAGGGAAACGCTCGAAATCAATTGGCTGAACAGTTCATTGCACGAGATTTCAATAAATTGGACATTCGCTCATAACTACAACATTACCGGATTCATTCAAAATTCTATCGTGGAATATTTCACTGACAAAGTCAGGTTTACGTCACATCCGCTCAAGTCTGACGTCATGATGTACACACTCGATGACCTCATTCCGGATACCATATACACACTGTGTGTTTACGTGGACAAAGTGTACGGTGTGAACAACGCGAGTTTCTGGCAGCATGCCAAATGCGTTAGACTTAAAACTATAGAATACATCAGGCGTGATAGTGTGCTAGCCTTGATGATCACCGTGGGGTATTTCTGCTTTATGGCAATGGTAGGGTACAGCCAGTGGAAGATTCGCGTGTGTGAAATCAAGCGAATTTCCAAGAAACGGGCAAAGCAACGTGAAACAGATCCGGACGAATCCGAAACTTCCACGTTACGGATGCGGGATTTGGCGGAAAGGAATCGAATTATCAATTCGAAACCCGGAAGTTCCATAGAATGCAATGATACTTGACTGGTATTATAGCACTTTTGTGACACGAGTTGTAGCGACTGATAAAATTATGCAGGACTTTTGTTTGAAAAAGTTTTGTTTGTAGAGCTAGGAATTTCGTTTTGTGGTGCAGGAGATGTTTACGAACATTAAGATTGAATTGGCAAGTACCAAATATGTAATTAATGTATCTGTATTTCATACAGCTGGGAATAACATGACTTATTAGATCACACGATTGGAACGTTTGTTTCGGATTTAAGATATTGAGGTATTTCATTGTTGATAAACTTTGCACGTATTCTTATCATTTGAGCTTCGTTCTGGGAAAAGCATGTTCAGTCCATGTTAGCACGCATTTAACTTTGTGTGCGTGTGTTTAACATTGAGGAACATTAGCCATAAATAAATGCATTGTACATATCAATGCGTTCATGGTTGAAGTTTGAATCTTTTGAGGGAATTGTTTTGTACAAGGTTGGAAAAGTATCTACTACTTTTTTCATACACTTGTATAATTAATTTAATTTTATATAGGTGGCATATAACAGTTTACTTGATACTCATTGCATAAAACATGTGATGCTCTGGGAAAACCGTGCTAAATAAAGGTGCCTTATAAGCCATTGCACAGGCTAATCAGGGACGAAATTTTGTGCCTGAATTATATTTTCGTTTAGAAGAGACATCCTTTAAGGAAACATTCCATTAAAGCAGAAAGTGTCGTCCCTTATTAGCCTGTGCGGACAATACGTCCGGTTTTCCCAGAGCGCGACTCATATTCAACGGTGGTACTCCAGACACAGCTGAAGTTCATCTTAAAGGCCAACAGTTGTCTTCCTGACAAACTTTGTATGATTGGCAGATTGATGAACATAAGATGGGCATAGGCTCAGCAGTAAATGATAATCTGTGAACAGGGTCAGCTCAGGTCATGATTAGATTCCAGATAACTGAGTATTTCTCTGTACGTATTTTTTTTTAAGAAAGGGTTTGTGGCTCAGATGAATTGTGTGTCACTGTTTTTCAAAATGTATACTGAGAACTACTTAGTTGATATGAAAAACGCCATTTGTTCAATTGCGAATCTGTTAAATATTATATATGTAAATTGCATTGATCAAATCAGTATTAAATATCTTTGTTAAAGAGAATAATTAATATGAAATTTATTGACTCAATATTCATCGTTATAGAATACAATTGTGCAAGAATAATATGCTTTGGCTTACAATACAATACAATTGAATCTTAGTGTTTCAAGATGTACGTTTATGTACGAAATGAAAGAAAATATATAGCAAGATAGATAGATTTATTTCGGCAAGGAATGCATACATGGGCATTTACAACATGTACAAAATATAAAACATATCACATACATGAAATTAAATATATAATAAATATATACCCTATTAATATGTATATTAAAATAAATGATATATTGTAACGTTTTATATTTTATATACAAGCTCTTAATTCAATACAAGCACAGATGGGCAACCATATATGGATCATACATGGTTATGAGTTGTTAAGATAATAAGATAATACATTAACAAAATGCAGAGACGTTACTATATATCAATGTAAGCTAAATCAAAATTAACTGAGCACTCCATTATAACATATCATACCATCTCGTAGGTACCTTTTTCATTCTATTATATACACTGTGCCTCATAATATCATTATATCAAGTTACTTCGATGTGACGCTTAGTTTTTTGTTGTAAGGGTCCTTGCTCTGGATAGCTAATTGTTATCAAGAAAAAGCCGTCAATCACAAATATATTAAAGAATAACGTGTTTATAATACATAAAAGAATTATCAAACATAATTTTGTCATCATATTGTTCAATTCTATTCGGATCGTCGTAGTCTAGATAGACAAAACCAATCATTAGTTTGTATCAACAAATTATCATTGAAGAACAAATATCAAAACATTATAGTAAAACAACTTGTTGATAATTATTGTATGTGAACCAATACTAAAATAAATATGTACAACGCTAAATAATTACATTTGGCGTGATGATGCTGGGGTTAGAACGCAGCTTTTAAATAAAGGAATAATGAAACTCAATAAACACTATCAGGAGAGAAACTTCTTTTACCATCCTCAAGGCGTTTATTTCAGGCAAGTGGCCAATTTCCTTCACCACTGTACATATACAATACACAATAATACACGTATGATACTCAACATATAAATGATTCAAACTGATGTTTCCGCCTTGGTTAGTTTTAGGAAAGGCTAGCCATTTAACCGGTTTAAAAATCAATGATTTGCATTGACCGTTCCAAAGCGATGATCTCAGATGGATTGTTTAATTACTATTTTTCTTGCCATATTTCCTATATCGTACATTAATGCTAGCTGACAGTGGCAAGAATTAATCTCCTGATAATGTTTATGCTTAATGATTATTATATTTGAACAGTAAATGCAGAGCTTCAAGGGTTGAAACCGGTTAAAAGTATGTTTACAAATTGGTAGTTTATCATATATATATATGTGTGAATATCAAGAAACAATTATCAGGTCGCCGTGGTGACACATACAGGTTAGGTTCACTTATGTTCCTTCCAAGTAAATCAACAGAACCAATAAATAAGATCACCATGACCAATTTTTGTATTCCCTGCTAACTTGTATAGTCCATGAATTTCTTCTTTGTTGATTTGTGGGAACACAAAATATTAGTTTTGCTCAATGGAATGGATTGTGTGATGCCCAGCGCTTGGCATACATACATTCAGATTGTTACTTACCTTACACTATAAACGTTATATATTTGTTTTCATTCAAAACAGTCGTAACTTCAGAAAAGACCGTTTTGCAATTAAAATACTTTTATTTTTTAGATACGACCTTTTGCCAAATAATGGTTTTGGGTTTTTTAAAGCAGAATTTAGCTTTAATATTATTTCCGATTATAAATATTGACATTGTAGTACAAAATAAGCAATAGTCATTTTTGTAAAAAAAATGTCAGTTTGGACCGTTCTGCGCTAAGACCACGATATACTGATTTAAGTACTTGTTTTAATAACCTATTTACATCATTGAACTAATATTTATGCTGTATGCACTATTTCTTTTAAATTATGTTTGACCGTTCTTCTAAATAAACTCCTTTACATCCATTTATTAAATAAATTTAGCCTTGAACGTTTAGCACAACATCTTCTGCTGGGTGACCGTTTCAATGATACGCGATCATCCTCACTTCCTGATCCTCAAGTTTCTCATCCACGACATTCGTTGAATTTGATGGATACAACTTGATAAATTATCGTTAATATTGTGATTTCCGACTTCTAAATGCAAATACATTACCATGAAGCCATATAAGGTTTACCAATACAGCATTCAATAGTTCATTCGTTTAATACAGTGTTATACAAATAGATCTAATGCTCTCTTTTAACAATATTTGCTAATGCTGTAGAATATGTAAAAAAAAGTGTGGCTCGAACAATAAGTTGGAAAACTGTTGTGTTTATATCGCGAACGGGGGCGATATTGTAAGTACATTTACACACATACTATCGAAATACCAATATACTTTTTGTTACGTAAAGAACAAACTGTTTTTATTTAAAAAAGAAAGAAATAGCCATAGGCATTCATCAATACGAAACTATTAATTTAGCATCCATTTAATAAATACTTCAAAACAATATAATATATAGTTAAACTTATGCTACGGTATAAGCCTTAGATTTTCCCCTTTACAGCTGATGACCGGTTTAAAGGCGAATATGCAACCGTCAAAACAGCCATAGTACACATGCAATATAAATACTTTTATTTCAATATTCTGGCAAACAGATCCTTGGTATAACTGCTGCCCTCCAGTAGCATTCGTAGTTTCACCTCTACACATATCTCTTGCATGCGTCTACTTATCGCATTCTTGATGAAATCCTTGTCTATCTCCCTGTTCTCAAGTTTACATTGTCTAATTCTTTGAAACATCTCCAGAAACAGCATCTCCAGTTCCATCCTTTTCTTGCTGAACCACAACAACGGCTCAGGGGACGCGATAATGGCCTTTCGTATTTTCTCCAATCTAAGTATTACTTTAGGTCCTTCCTCCATTATGGCCGTGATATCTGCTACCCATTTACTCTGCAGCGCATCCGTTAAACCACAGGCTGCCAATAAATTTCTCTCCGGAATCATGTAATAGCGGAGTTGTTTTTTCTCAATAGCAGTCCTAAGCTCACTCAGTCCGTCATGCAGCCAGTGAAATAAGCTGCGTGCATGAAAATGTGTCTGTTGGGTGTTTTCAGCTTGCCATAATATAATGTTTTTCAATACGAACGATGTTATTTCTTTATTAGTTGGTTTAATTATTTCTTTAAGGATCATTTTAAGCATAACATACACTTTCGCTTGTGTGTCATTAAAGTTGTTTACAAGTTCTGCCTCACCGGTGTTGAAACAAATCCTCCATTCCATGTGCTTGTATTCACTTTCCTTAAAACCTACCGGTGTTACATAGGCTCCTAATGATACGACTTTCTGAACTATGACTGGATGTGGCCATTGACGGGGTCTGGCTGCCCATCTTTGTAGAATGCTGGGGCAGTGACAGCGTAGTCCGAATACATAGTCCACATCAATAATCCCTTCTAAGGTGGCCGGTGTTGATGGCCCCGCACGTTCATGTCGCACCTCTCTGGGTAAACGTGTCTGATGTGCCCAACATCCATCTACCCATAAACAACTACTTAACAAAATGCCTCCATATCCATTATCGCATAGAGCATTGCGAATTTCCTGCAAACAGTTTTGCCTTTGTCTCTCTTGTAACAGCATGCAGTGTCCTGGATATACACGTGTGTCCATCCTAAACAGATCTATGTCATCTGGTATGGTCTGAAGATTGATGCCAGCTTCCACACAGAGGACACTGTTTGCTACGAATAACATATCGAAATCACTTTCTGCAATGCAGGTCAGCCCCTCTCCCTTACTGCCAGCTGTGATGACAGTTACACCACTGTGTCGCGCATTAAAAAGCCTATCCGCCTCTTTGTGCTTCTTAACGCGCAATCGTCTAATCTCCTCGCCGTATCCCAGCCTTGTCATTATAGTACACATCTCCAAAGACAGACTTTCAACTTGATTCTGAAAACAAAATAACACGATCGTTAAGTGAGTAAAGATACACAATTGTATTTAATTTAAACTATAAGAGCATGAAAACTCCACAGTTCTGAATTAGGTTGGTATATGGTTTCAGTTAAGTTTAAGTTATGTTTATCTATAAATTGAGGCTCATGCCTTTTGATATTCGATTTAACTATATGTTGAATAATAGAATTCTACCAGTAATATTGCGAGTACAAATGAATGCGTCATGTTTGTATTATTTGATGAGTAGTGTGTGAAGTGAAATACATATATTTACATTAAGTGCGCGCGTGTATGGGCATTGCTAAAAGGTAGATGAAGTGTCGACTTAAACGAAGTTCTTAAATTAATAGCTTATAAAAATAACAAATAATATCGAATTTTACTGGACGTAATATTTACTATAAAACTAATATATATGTTATCAAGGGATTCGGTATTTCATTTGCGTTCAAATAAAAACGTCGGCAAACAATCTGTCCCTCTTGCCAATTTCATGATATGACATTATAAATAGAAAACCGCGATTTGTGGCGGCAGTTACTGCAAGTTTGGAACCTAATTCCGGAGGTGCGTGAAAGTATGTTTTACCATATAAAGTAAGGCCATCTTGTATTACGTAGAACATCATATACAGAAAAGTGCAGCAAGTTGTTCAAGAAGTTTCCATATTTAAGGGATTAAATACAGTGGCGTTTGTTGCCACAACTAAGGTCAATATAAAACTACTTTTATATTAAACAAATATAGTTATTATCTACAGCAATACAAATACATTTTAAGCAGATATTAACGACCAATCTTAGTCGTGTCATTGTATTACTGAAACTGAAATTATCAAATTAGTTAATTCCCATTGGAATTTCCTTATAATATTTTTCTAAGTCATATTTGTAGAAATAATTACAATAGTATTTTAATGTTTACTTACGCACGCCGGGTATGCGGTACTATTACGGATGGCACTTCGATAACAGAGAACAACAAAAGCCACGCGAGAGAGGTGAGTTCTTCAGCTTTTTTGCATTTATGTTCTGTCCATTTGGTTTTCAGACACGGAATATTGTTTGTTCGATTACTGGTATAGCACTTCGTATTGCGAAGAAAGAAATTCGCGGAAAAACGATGGATTACATGTATATAAACGAAAACGATAACATTCCATCGATAATCAGCATGAATTGGATGATCAGTACATATTTCAACAAAATAAAAACACTTGGAAATAAATCAAGAACGTGCTTACTATTCGAAATAAAAGATCAATGTGTCCATTAATGTTACAACATGTTACATTTTACTTTACTTATGTATTTGAGGAAATTCAAATGTTTAAAGAGTCGCATGCAAATTTGTCATGGGCACTTCGTTAACCGATCATCTCAATGACAATGACACTTCGATTACCGATTAATCGACACTTGTTACCAGACTCTTTTTAATGAATCAGAAATGCAGAATTCGCTGTGGAATACTGTTATAGTAAGCAGGCAATAAATAAAAATGTATGAACTTACGTAAATTCAAAACAAATTACCGAAACATTTTCTTATCCGTTTGGAATAGGATTATGTTTTTTTAAATTGTGAGAGATACATGTGAAATTAATTCGATATGTCTAATGAGTACAGTCTTTATGACCATATATTTATGACCATATATGAGGCAGTATATAAAACAGTTTGATAAGTTGCAAAGGACAACTATAGTTCGTCTGAATGTAATGTTTCCTTTTTTTTAATAAAAACCACGATGAATCTTTATACA
>VMBQ01008054.1:27327-41015 GCA_007657795.1 Dreissena rostriformis
CCCCCCCCCCCAAAAAAAAAGAGCACAAAGTAACATGACACAGATAGCATATCCGCCTCGAATCGATACAACGGTTTATAAATCATAAGCGGATTTAAAGTTTGAAGGAAATGTAGTTTGTCATTATTGTATAATGTCTTGCACTTTCGATTTCAATATCAATTTGACTGAAGTTTATGTGTTTATATTTCGATACGTTAACAACGTACATCTGTAAATATTAAGTAGTGTCGCAGTCTGCGCAGTCTGATCAGGAGATGAATAATGAGACCATCAAACCCTTCGTGATTTAATAGCGGACAGCGTCGCCTCTGACCAGACTGCCCAATTGCGCAGGCTGGGCTTGAGCTACGCTGGCCGAAACGCCATAAGAACCATTTTCGCATGGCGAGGCTATAAAAGTGTGATTTCAATGTGTCGAAAAAAAACTGCATGTTAATCAAATAAAGACATACTTTATATTTCGATGGAGAAGACATAAACTCATAAAAAGCCATGTGAAGACACAAATCTACCGAGGTATTTTTTTTTTTTCTATAAACACTTTTTTGTGGTTTGACTATAATAACACATATTTCATGCTGTGGATATGCGACTATTAAGTTAAAAAATACACAATCATTTTGAATTTAATTATTTAGAAAAGTAAATTTTCTAACTTTATTTCAAAGTCAGCATTTACGCCGAATATTGTTATCACCCGTGCAATTGAGAATACAGGAGAAATCATGGTCGCATATTCACCGCGTGAAACGTGTGTTACGAGTTTAAGCGAATATGGATAAATTATGTCCGATTGTCAAGGTTTTTCTCAATTAACAGCGTATTGCGTATCATTAAAAAACAATAATGAAAGGGAATGTACACATGTATATGCATATTAAAATAAAACATTTTCTTTTATTACTTTTTTTTTGCTTTACATAATGAAATAATGGTTTTATTTATCACTTAGTAAAATGGTAATGGGTTTATCCGTTTATCTCTCCGTTGATCTGATAAGGAATCGGCTGTTATTAAGGTTGCTTAGAAATAGCCTCAGCTGCTGTGCTGCGCGCGCGCATGTGTGTGTGTATTTCATTTACGTTGCGTCTTTGCTTATGCATCTATGACCTTTAAGGAGAACTGTGTTATGTGATTTTAACGTAACATGCAGTCAGAGACGTAGATAATCTACGTCTCTGAGGCAGTGGACTATTTTCATGACACAAACATGTTATGTAAAGAATACTTTTCCGCGCCTCGCAATAGTTTTATTTTCCAGGGCTTTTCGCACTTATTTAATAACAGGGGCCAAAATTCGGCCCCTTCCCAATTGAAAATAAGGTCATTTTTTTCCCAAAATTGATAGAAGAATTTCCCAAATGGAAAAAAAAAACATTTTTTTTTTTTTTTTACTTAGACATTTTGGGCATCTCCCAAATTGAAAGGAATAAGCTCTAATATGATTAAGAATGCACCACAATATTTCTTTTAATACTTATGCACAATGAAAAAGACCCTGTTTCAAAAACTTTTAAAAACACGGTCTTCCCAAAATGAGCAGTTATCGCGCATGGAATTCCCAATTTGAAAGGCTAGGGCCTATTCCCAATTTCCTGATGAAAAGCCCTATTTTCCCTGATCTATTAATAGCCTCAGATTGTGAATGACCTCCACTGCGCAAAAAAAAGTATGTTTCTGGCGTAGCTCATAGTGGACTATTTACTCATTCATAAAATTACTCTTCCGCCACATGTATATTTAAAAAATAGTTTTTTGACTTTTTCTTTACGATACGTTCAAAACTATTCCATTTACCACGATATTCATATTATGTGTCAATTTGTTAATGAATGTAGTTCAAGAACTGAAACCGCGCCGCAAACTCTTTTTTGAGCGTATGCTGACAGTTCATAGGCTTTTAATCCTTAAGGCACTCTGGGTTGAAATTTGTGGTAGTAGCCTACAAAATTATCAATTGATGTCAAACAAATTCCCAATTGAAGGTTTCCAAAAAACAAAAAATCATTTTTTTTTTAATAAATAAATAAAATGCAACATTTAATTAGTTTCCCTATGCAGCTCTATGGCTAGAACCTAAGTCGATATAATATTGACAACTTAATGCAGTGTTTTTTTTCACCATTTTGAGAATGGGGCCGGCCGGGTCCCTTTGGATTGCGAAATATCACAGCATTTTCACTAAAATTGAGAAATTAGTGCTGTTGTTGTTTTGCTAAAAAAATCTTCAAAAGTGAGAATAAAAGTGTTTTTAATATTATATTTACTTAGGTTCAACTTATAGAGCTGGATTGGAGTTGAAATAAATAATGAGATAAAAAAAGGTCCCATTTGGGAACAATATATACCCGATTTGTGACGAAAAAAACATTGACTTTACAACACTAAGTTATCAATGTTAAAGTATTTGGGAGCAAATAATCTTATACACCGATTTTCCAATATGAAGACTTTACGACGAGAATTTTCTAACCCTAACTAGTAGGTCACCAGCCTGTATTTAATATAAACATTGTCTGCTGACTTGCCTGTGAGTGACGACTGTACAGGCTTCTATTTATGGGATTGGTTTCAGACTCTGACTCTGTACGCCCGATACCTCCTTCCGCCATTTTCTGAAAGTAAATGGAGATATCAAATTGATTGCAGAAGAAAAAATTAAATAGGTACTATAAAAGGGATAATATTCCATCATTTTAAATGTTGAATGAATAACCCAGTTTCACCCTGGTAGTATTAATGAACATGTTAGTAAACAAATTATAGTCTAGTTACTGTAGACATTAAGTCAAAACTTATTTTATAACGAAGCGGGTATTTTCCATTGTAATATAATTAGACTATTTAAAAAAACACGGGTTTGAACTTGCATACAGATGTTTATATACAATAATTATTCGTTCGATTAAGCTCTATAACATGACAACCATAAGATATCCTCCCCGAATCATTCGATGATTATAAATCATAAGCAAATTTAAAGTTTTGAAGGGAATGTAATTTGTCACAATTGTAAAATTTCCTTTTCTTATTCCCATTAAGTGAAGGGCTCCACTGGAGCTTGACATGTACACTTTGACTATACAAGGAGTCTTGGGCCTGGGTAGAACCAGTACTTGGTGTCTTTGGGGGAGATCTAAAGAACACTACCATAGAGGGGATCGAACCTGTGACCTCCCGATCGCTAGGCCGACACCATATCCACTATGCCACGGGGATCTTGTATTTTCGATTTCAATGTCCATTCGACTAAAATTACTGTATTAAAATTTTGATGAGTTAACAAAGTAAATTTGCAAATAAAACTTATTGCTTACAGCTACGACAAATTTAATAAGATAAAAATTACAAGGTCACATATCAATTTGAACACATGACACAAGTAAATTAACTTCAAGGATATTAATTAATATTGTACTGCCGCAATGCACTCTAGTGAACCCATTTAATAAATGGACAAACATGCAGGTCGATTTCTGTTGTTTATTCCAATCTTAACACAGTTACTCCCCAATATTTTCGGCAAAAATGAAATTTCTGCAAAGACCTTTTTTCATTTCAATACCCGTATATTTGAAAATATCTTAAAGAAAAGGGCATTTAGCATGAACATGTAGCAAGTTATCAACGAACGTTTACTATTAAACTAATGTTAAAACTTTTCAATTTTATCAATAATGCTTATAAAAGCTTATTGTATAACTTTACAGTTTCACAGCTTTAATGTGGATCCATGTTCAAAGACATTTATTAAGGATTTACCTGAACTTAAAAACACTGTTATGGTGCATCTTACTGGATATAAGATTAATGGTTGTTTTTAACAAGTTTGTCTTTTAGCTATTGTCATGGTATTGGTACAGCATTCCTTGCCAATCAACAAACAGTTGGATAAGGACATCATGCATTCATGATTAAATTTAGAACAAGGTCAATGTGAAGTTGGTTGATACATGTATGGGTGGATCGGGTATGTTTATAACAATAACAGGCGGGTAAAAAGCTACACAGTTAATAAAGGTGACATGGTATGACTATAGGATTCATAATATCGCAACATCCGGGCACTTGCGTCAGTTAGAGTTACATGCCCCTTGACGACGGTGAAAACAAAAGCGCTGTCGCCATTTTATTTGCATTAAAATATTTAACACTGCTCGCAGTTTTCTTAAGTTAAGGCACATCTTCGCGACCATTTTCTAGAACAAAAATACTCAGAAATGGAAATTCTTTCAGAATAAATTTAATTAAATGAACGAACATAAATAAGGATGAAAACAAACAACCATTATAGATGGATTTTATGTACGCAACATATAGTAACTGATTTGAACCTCTATATGTCTGTAAAAACATACCTTGTTACATATTAAATAAATTCTCATGATAAATGTTATTGTTTTTATTTAATTCACACCAATTTTGACACTTTTTGTTTCAGCATGTTCCGTGTTTTAATTCCCCTTTCTTCATCACAAACCCATTATCTTGTTATGATCGGATACTGTCCAGACAAAGAAAACACGGTGTCACAAAGCCAGGGACCTATACTTGGGGCTCTGCATAAACCACATGTGGTCATTAAACACAATTTATGATACCGCTATTAAAGTCATTTAAGCCAAATTTGTAATGCCAAAATTAATGAAAATACAGTTGCTTTAATAAAATATTTTACCAAAAAAATGAAGACATTTGTCCGATATGGACTAACAGGAACTATATAGTGTATAGATATTAGCCAGTTTAATAATAATAATAATAAAGTGTTTAACAACTAAAATTTTTAATATTGTACAAATTTACTGCTACACAAGTAACGTATTTAACGCGTGCCGACAAATGTAAACTCCGCAATTACGTGTAAAGATTGTATGTTACAACATTAACTGTACAAAACACCATCATAAAAAAGGAGCAAATAGGTTTGATCAGAATAGGGGTTAACAATACTGGCGTAAAATACATTAAATATATAGATTTTTGGTATCATTATGCTAGATTTTTATCATTCATTATGACTAGTAATTAAAGAGAAAAGCGGAATACATTGCAATCTTTTGATGGGTATACGGACAAATGGGGGGGGGGGTTTGTTTGTCCGTTCCATATGAATATGACGGGAGTTTTTTTTTCCATATACCCATCAAAAGATTGCAATGTATTCCGTTTTTTAGGGCTTTGTTTTATAATTGATTCGATGCACGTCTAACACTTTTGATTGCTGACAAAAAAACAACAATATCACATCCACATCTATGCACTTATAATTATAATCAACTTATTACATGCTGTTTTATTTTTGAAATATCATTTATTAAAGTCTTATTATAAGAAAGCATACGGCTAATTTATAGTTTTGTTTTGTGGAATTGTCAGTATTTAGTCTTCCGAAAACCTTTACTGTTATTCTAATAATTAATTCGTATTTTTTATTAAGAGGAAATTATATAATTATGAATAAACATTTATTGGTTCTAAATACTGGTTAGCGAGTATTTGTCGGACAGCAGTATTTACCGGACGTTCTGATAATTTCGTGTAATGTAACGCTGAAACGCAATTTGCTTCGTTACATACTTACAGATGCTTGTTTTCTTGAAGCTGACAGCAAAAATTTGTTAAATGCTTGTAGTTAAGATAAACAAGTGCGGTGTTTTCAAATTTCGTCGGAATGTCATACGACATCCTCGCGGGGGATGTTAATAACATGCACATGCAAAGAAATCCCTTTCTGAAACCCGAACTGTGTGCTTTATTTAGATTTTTGTTCGTCTACTGCAAAAGAGCAGGTCTCAATTATGTCATGGACACTAGATAACTGATTACACCGATAAGAAACTGGACCGTAACGCCAAATATCTTGTTGATACAAAGTCACGTGACCGTGTCGTAACTATCGATCTTTTATCGAATTGTGAGGTTATACATTTGATGTACCCACTCATGTCTTTTGTTAAATTATAGTTTCATTTCTATATTATATATCATAAGAAAGCTTACGAAACGTAGTTTTCAGATATATAAATATATATTAATTTATTCTTCTGATTCCGGCAGCCCGGCGAGTTATAACTTTAACTTTTGCAAATATCATACTGTTTTGGAGTTTTAGAAACTAGATTTACGGTTGACATGTTCGTACTTTATACCGATTTGTATCGTTTATATTTGAAGTTTAGTTTTAAAAATTACATCTTGCTTAGGAGAATAGAATTCTGTATATGATAGAAAAAAAATGGTTAAAAAATGAAAGTAAGTAAGGAATGAAGGCGGAAGAAAGTAGCGCGCGGTCCTAACGAACCGAACTGATAACGAACCGAACTGATGCTACGATCTTGGCGATTATGGTTTTGTTTAGATATATTTTTTTGAAAGATGAATTAATAAGCAACAAGATAACCTATAAACCAGTAAAATCAGATGATTAGACTAGTTTTTGCATTAGATTGAATTTACTACAGTAAGGGTCAAATACTCGATTCATCTCCTATCAATTATCAATATACACTTCATTATGTGTATTACATTCTCTTATGTTCAATGAGAAATTTATGAATGTCGTTGTACTAGATCATCGGCCACTTGGTCATTTTTCCAACATCCATCTTGAAATTTGTATGGACATTCATTTAGTCCAATTAGTTTTATTTTCCGGTCATATCGGGCTTTCGAAGTGCAATCTAACCCTTCATAATAGTCAAATAGTAACAACACATTTAATTACCTATCAACTTCCCAACAGGAATGCAATTGGCAATTGGCAAAATGTCAGCAGAGGTAGCTCCATCAGCGTAGTTAATCGAGCGTATCTAGGGCATTGTTTTCACCGTCGCTAAGGTATCGCCCCTTTTGTGACGTCATCGCGATAACAAGAATATATTAAAACTGTTAAACATAATGACAGACATACTCTTAATATCATGGTAGAGTAACAACTATTAACCTTGAACAAATCATTTTATGTATTTTACAAATAAACTGTGACAAACGCCTTTCCATAGTTAATCGTTAACAAAATGGCTGAAACGAAAGCCCTTCCGACGAATCTAAGAAAACCACGAAGTCGGTTAGATACTGAAGAACTCATAAAACGTATGCAGAAAGGATTTCTAATTAGTAAAACAAAACATATTAAAATCACTTACATCGTGGGGGACGCAGATTTGAACGAATAAATACTAGTCAAAGAGCCACAATAAATTTGCTGCATAGTATGCAATTTCACCAAGGGAGACAAGCATTGAGTCAGACGAAACACCGCGTTGCACCTTAATTACCGCAACAAATTAAAAACGCTTACGGAATATCAACCTTCCTGCAGAGATTTGACTGGTTCCGAGCATAGCTCGATATCAAATCCCTGCCGCGATCATAGCCGAGCCACGTGGAACGATGCTTTTGCCGTTGTTATTTTTACTTGTTTTATTTGTTACCTTAACTTATACACTATTTTCAAAATAACGAAGAAAATGATACTACTTTTCATAATATAAAACTAAAAACAAATCCTTCCAGCTCTGGAAGGATTTTCTTGTGATGGCAGTGGTTATCGCTAGTAGCCATGTTTGTGAACAACCGTATGCGAACGAATATTTCCATTGTCGAATTTATTATGAGTTTTTATTAGGTAAACAGTTATAAAAATCACATAAAGTGAAACTTCAGCTGCATCAGCAGGAGAGAAAACCCATACTTTAGTTTAAAGGGGTATTTCTAGTACACATCTGGTACATGTAATTGTAATGATATCAAACGTTGTAATCTCTCTGAAAAAAATAGGCTGATGGTTTGCCTTAAAAAAAATACTATCGGGGTTTAACAATAATTTCTCTCCTTATAATGTTTCCGGTGCTTCATTATTACTATAAAATACAGCTGGCAATTCAAGGGGCATATCGACGGTTTTCATTTGTATAAACGGTACTAAACGGTACTAAAATATTATTTTTTATAATCATATTTTTTCCGGGAGGAGGCTATTTTAGCGTACACAGGTAAATGACTTATAGTAGTAAAACAGAAGAAATAAAATGTACATGAATTACCGCAATGGGCGTGCACACTATCGATAACGGAACTTAAATGTAGTAAAACTGTTATTGGAGTAGTTTTTTTTTTAAATCTTACTGGAGGCGTGTAGCAAAAACTGATTTGTAAGCAGTGTATATAGTTTGTTTTCATGCATGTCTATATTTAGAAGGAAATACTGTCGAAATGCACATTGCAGTATTACAAACGCAAACACACAGCAGGTCCAACAATTAATGTTTTATGACATATAACATGTATTTCAATTAACGACAATTTAATTCTCTTTCAACTTTTAAACCATAGTTAGATTGATTTAATATGATATCTCGCTGTGTCTGCTTTTAATGTTAGGTTTACAACATAACATGACGAACTTCACAATTTTATGCATAATAATTTGCTATATGGCCATACATAAAAATAGAACAAGTACGTAATGTTAAGCATTTAAGCAAATAAGTCTTAATATAACGAAATATTTGTATAAATAATCGCATTTAAACAAAGTTATATTGAATGCACCAACATGGTTATAATAAAACATGTTAAAAACAAATTTGTTTTGTTTCGTTCTCGTTCATTACACGGCCGTTAATTGAGGGCGCCACCTTTTCTGAGAATCATTCATAAACGAGCAAATGCTATTTCCGAGCTGGTTGCGCTAAGGACCGGAAAAATGGAATTCTATGGGGTGGGTAGGTTTTATATGTTTTTTTTCATTATACTACGGATTCGTTTAAAAATCGGGCAACTTCAGTTTAAACAAACATCCAGTCTAAGCGGAAAGTGCCCCACCTGATAAGCCTGTACGGACTGAACAGGCTAATCTGGCTAAACTATTTTCGAAAATGCATTAATCCCTCTTTTCCCAGACAGCGGTACATGTGATATAGAGATACTATTTATTTTCAATATATTTTCTGCTTTCTGTAATAAATTATATTCACATTTACCTATATCAATGTTTGTAACCTTCAACCAATATTGTAAATATCGCGTCTAATCTTGTTAGGTAGAACAATAAATAATAATACTTACAGAAGAACATCGAATCAAATCACTCATTAGCTTGGCCTTTTGACTCTTCTTGGTTCCAATGGTGATTGTGAATGGTTACTTACAAAATGCTGATATGTACTATAGGAAATTGAATTAAGTATGTTATATTGTATGATGAGAACAACAGCTGTTGACTGTTTGAACATGCGTATACATAAATTAAATGAAATAATTTCGTGGTCACAATTTGTTTAATGGAATAAATGTATATTCATATTTAAACAAGCAACATTTGTGTGGTGTGGTTTATTATAAATTCGTATGGCTGTCTACAAGCAGCGAGTCCGATTCTCTTTCTAGTTGCGTTGAAGAGACGTCTTTAAGTCAAGCGTAAGATATTCTACCCAAACGATGGACCCACATTTATCTTAGCAACATCACGCAGTTCACTAGTAGATGTGTGTACACCAACCTTTATACTTACCGATTGTGGATATGTACTTAGAATGGCACACTTGTATTCCCGCCAGGGTGCACTTTCTTTAAAATTTGGTATGCGTCAAATGATATTCGAGCATTAATTTAAATGAGCCTCGCCCTGGGGAAACGGGGGCTCAATGCCTTTGCGTAAATTGTCGTCCCATATTAACCTGTGAAGTCCGCACAGGCTAATCAGGGACGATACTTTCCGCCTAGACTGGTTTTGCGTTTAGAAGAGACTTTATTTAAATAAAACATTCCTGCAAAGCGGAAAGTGTCGTCCCAGATTAGCCTGTGCGGACTGTTTATGCATTAAGTCCCGTTTTCCCAAAGATTGGCTATACTATAATGTTATAGAAACTTTAGAGAAATCATCAGCAGACAAACGCTCAAAATTTAGTGACCAATGCCTATACTATGCATCATTGATCAAACATAAAACATAGAATTTATGATGTGGATTCGCGTTTGATTGAATTATTTGAAGTGACTTTGTTGCCTTCGTTAAAATTATTGACAACACGTAGAACAAGTATAACATTTAGCTAAACATGTACATAAAAGTATTTAAGTCGGTATTACATATTAACATGTTTAATGTTAAGTTATCTTAAAGTTTCCGGTTGTTGCATCTTATTCTGTTCGTTTATGTTTTTTGTAATCATTGTTCTCATAGTTGCTCATAGGGCATTTTTATTCGATTCTTTAATCTGAATATATTGTGTTACAATACGTACTTTAAAATGTCTCTTAACAAGGTTGTTTAAATTAAAGGCACGTGTTCTTTAATGTGTTTTTATAATGTCTGGAGTTTTATGATTATACATACAGTAATCATATTCAAACATTTATTCTGCCACATGCACTGTATACATACCGTGATTTCACTACTTTTTTGTCATCTGTATTCTTAGCCGCACAACGCATCGCACATGTTTGCGATTCAACTACAGCCAGTTAATAATTATGGCGTATTTATACAATAGCTGGTTACTCATTTACGACAGGAATGGAAATCGAACTCACTCTAGTACGTCACTCGGAAAGTCTGCGAATACTGACTATGTTACATTTATTAACGTTGACGCGTGCAGAACGTGGTTAAGACGTCAATGTTGGCGAATGTTTGATGCTTTTGAGGGAATCGTTATGTATAAGGTTGGACAGTTATATATAACTATTGTCTAACACTTGCATAATAAATTGAATTGTATTACAAAAAAGGATTACAGTTTCAAAGATGAACAAATAAAGTAGACTTGTTAATAATAAATGGTTCTTACTAAAATGTAAGACTTATTTATAATTTTGGTAAGGGTTGGATAGTAACAATAATACCGACTATTCAGTGTGTGCCTTTATTTCTGACCTAAAACATTTAAAATCCAACAATACACTAATGAAAGCACTGAAAGCGTCGACTCTCGGCGATAGATATAATCTATAAACACGAGACACGACACGAGGTGCATAGTTTCCAAAAAGGTACAGTTTGATGGAATGAAGGACAATATACCATGTTATAACTTGATCTGTTATTACTGGTACAATAGTTTCATGAAAAAAATCACACTTGATATTTTAAATAAGTAAAACATACAAATTCGAGATAAGTATCGAGTACAAAGAGAATTATATGAATACTTTGTGTGTTAAATATCCAATACAATTGGGAAGTAAGCGTCACTTGATAGTGTTGTGTAACCTATTAAATCAACAGTAGACCGGACAAATCATGATTTATTTCAATTTTAAGATTGTAAACTAAAAATATACCAAAATTTGTTTCAAAAGTATAGTCAAATGTCAGGGCCAGGTGTATATAAGCATGCTAAACATCAAATATTTGTGCGAAAACAGACTTTCTTCTACTATTATATATTATTTATTTTATAGCATCAATGTCAGCCAACCTGTTTTGCGTTATCTTTTCTACGATAAAAAAGTGATTTCCCAAGTTAATGATGGTTTGAAATTATCGAAGTTTCCCAAATCTAAAATAACTATTTATTTGTTATATTTAAAATTTATTTTAACGAACACGATTGAATGTACCATATATTGAATTAAAAGTCAACTTGTACAAAAAAAAATCATAACTTAAAAGTTGTGCAAGACGGATTAGTGGAAACAAGGTTAGCCTCCCACCCCACAAAGCGGACCCCAAAGAGCATGCACTATATTTGCCTAATGTGTTTAATTTAAATAGAATCATATATTTCCTACCGCCGTGAGGCACCTATAAAGATTGGATGGAGGTACACAGGTGCTTCCAGCTGATCCCAAATGGCAAACGCGCACAAGTGTATTACTTTTTTCAGTCACGGCGGTATTGTAGGACTACAGACGGTGGAGCATTNTTATATATATGAAAGCATGAAAATGGACAATTGGATTACAGCATTTAGAATCTGTTTACCAATGTTACAATGATAACATTAAAACATCAAAGACGAAATCTTCAAGATAGCGAGGAGTCAAGTTTGAGTAATACATTATACACAATTTATCATAATAATATTTATACAGGTGTCTTTGACTAAATGGTTTATGTACAAATATAGCTAAATTTATGTTAGTACTTGTATTATCAGATTGCATTAATTCAATAAACTAGATCATGTTTGGTCTTTTCCAGTAATATTTATTTATATACAATTTTCTAATATTATCATATAAGGAGCAAAGGTGTAGATTCAGTTTTATGCCATCTGCCTGCTTAAATTTTTAATCTTTGAGATGAAACTCCTAATCTACAAAGATCGAATCTAAACTTATTTATACTAACATATTTAAGAAAAGTTGCATTTCCAATTAACAAAACTGACTGTAACTTATTGATCTTGAAGAATTATTGAGTTCTGACATCCAATTTTGGATAAATGCATCATTGAATCTAGACTTTGCAAGGATAAAAAATACTTTACATCACCTACATCTAGGTTTAGCCATGTACAATGTACGCCTAAGCAATGCAACAGATTACAAACAGATTTTGCCCAAGAATGCGTATTTGGTTAATTTTTTTAATTCTCACACATGTGGCTATACATGATATATCTAGACATCGTAAATATTACATCACAGGTTGACAATCAGCAAAATAAAACAACTTGTGTACCTCTTTTTGTTTCTAATTGGGAAAGTATAAATAGGTTGTTATTTTCCATTTAACCATACGCGTATAACAATATATAAAGTGTGCGTGGTGCAATGTAAGCGTGTCCAATTTTGCGCCATAAGGTCCCGGGTTCGAATCCCGGGAAAAACAAACTTTGTTATCCAACTTTTGTCTTGCTAATAAGATAATTTTGAACTGTTTTGTATAAATAAATGTTGTTAGCAGAATCATTTATGATATACTAGTAATTCAAAATTACGAAAATCTGTTAGAAAGTCACTATACATTTTATTAAACTATAAACAAAGCTTCCTGAATTAATTGTGTATACATCTTCTACATTAATCGGCTTGCGGCGACCGTGCGACTCGATTGCTAACTTGTATTTACTGCGCGATATTTGTCGAAAACATTTCATATCCGCAAGACATATTTGCATATAACTGTATTACTATGGTTCTACTGGTTCCGAATATGTTTCCGTAAATGCAGGCGCTGTTACAAAAATGTATGCAATTTTGGCTTGTTTTAATTACGTTGCTCATACACTAGCATTGAATATCAAAGTGCATTACGTTGAATGAACTTTTTTCCAACAATAGTGTGTCGGTATAATAAAAGAAAATTATTTAATAAACTTTGATTAAAATAATTAATGCTAAATTAATAGAGATCAATATTCTGACTCAACTTTATTATTTTCTAAATGTTTTGAATAAATTTGATCATAGTGCTCAATTTTGTGTTCACATATTTATTTCTTAAGTTTTGAGTCTGACTTAATCCTGCGTTTGAGGAGGAATACGAACACATTGTTATAGCTGATAATTGATATTGTTTGTGAGCTGACCAAGATTCTCGAACTCAGCTGAGTGGAATCTCAAATATCATCGTCCGAAATGCTGAGAATATTTATGAAACTGGGCCTCGGTATGATCGCAGGTTGTTTATTTGTTCGCTGAATTGTGGTCTGTGCCTTACTCACCCACGTAGCGTCAGGGACTGGTAACCCTGAGTAATTCTTATTACACCACAGTCCCGTAATCGATAG
>VMBQ01008055.1:9561-41461 GCA_007657795.1 Dreissena rostriformis
AGGCTGCACACCACACTTTTTAGCCAAAAGTCCGAATTGGCAGTGGAGAAATTTCTAAATAAAGAGAACAATGCTCAAGTAAGCACCATTTTGAGTGTCTAAATAATAATGAATGTCAGGTTTGAGTTGTGGTGATTTTTCTTGGATGTTTGTAAGTTACCAAAACATAGGTATTGTAACTATAGCTGCATACAGGAAGTAGAATTAATGCAATTCGAAAACAGGTGTAATGCTGGCTCCGGTCAGTATTTCTGTTGGAAATTTGAAAGGGCGTACGGACATTGAACTATTACAAAAAATCTAATCCTTTGACCCCCAATTTTCTCCATTGCTGTTTAGTACTTGGTAAGTTACCAATGTAAAAACATGGTCTCCAGGCACCTTGCTTCCGCAGGAAAGTGGCAGTTTGTTGTTGAAACTGGCTTAAAAAGGCTCGGAAACACACATAATTTTGATGTTTTGATTTGAAATAATCAATACTAAAGCATTTTGCCCCAACTCATTTGATTTGAATGTTACTGATTTTTCAGATGGCACACCCTCAACCATTCTGGAAATGTGCTTGGTTTATTTTCAGATATGCGAGGTGACCAGGTTTCGGACAGTGGTTAACTCCTGCTTGTGTATGAGATTGGCCGAGACTAAAAAAACTGTATATTGCCACCCTAGGACATTGATTGAACTGTTTCCCTTATTAGCTGTTTACACCACGTCGTTCTACGACTTACAAGACACATGTTTTTGCATCAAAACTAAATGTTATGGCGGCAACCCCATCTTATCTTTAATAAAATATGAGCTATGTATACTTTTTGATACAAAAACAAAAGATAACAATTGATGCACAATGATGCCAACATACACAGTGATGTCGTCAGTTCCGAATCACCAATGAAATTATAAATGAATACTGAAAAAACAGCGACAGATATTTTATTTTGAATAAGGGGTATTTTACATATAATTTCAGATTCTAATCATGCTATTACCTTTATGTGCAGTCAGTTTCTTAATATAAATGAGTGTATATATATTTTCTTGATCAAACACTTTCTCTATTTCCGGTAAATATTCTCCAATCGCGAAACACGTAAAAGCAGGTGACAGGAGTCGTCTCAAAACAGGCTTAACCCGTCGAAATCGTTTATTTAACATTCATAAACGAACACAATACTGGTAAGGGATCACACCACTTCAAAAAGAATGAACAATTGAAAACATAAAAATAAAACATAAAGAAAAAATACCATTTCGTGAAAAAAAAACTGTTATAGCGCATATGCATATAGTGTGGGCAGCACAGGCTAATCCGAGATAACGTTTAATGCATTTGCACTATTGCCGGTTTCCTGATGTAGTGGTCCATTTAATGAGTCTTCCTTCACAGGCTTGACATGGGTTGCGCTTCCTGGTACCAATGACCGTGAAAAATGAATAAATTAATAACATACCTATATATACGAGCCTCGCTCTGTGAAAACGGGGTTTAATGCATGTGCGAAAAGTGCCATCTCAGATTAGCCTGTGCAATCCGCACAGGCTTATTAGGAACAACACTTTCCGCCTTAACTGGATTTTCGCTAACTTAAGAAGAGACTTCCTTTAAGGGAATAATACCATAGAAGAGGAAAGTTTCGTCCCTGATTAGCCTGTGCGGACTACACATGCTTATCTGGAACGGCACTTTAGGCACATGCATTAAGCCCCTTTTTCGCAGAGCGAGGCTCATGTATATATTGTGAACCAAGAGTTGTTCCTGGAAAGCACGCTCGTCTATTTGGTTCCTTCTCAATGCAGAATGTTTCAAATTCAAAAGGGGACATCATTTGACCATGGCAAAAACTTGACATTAGTCTTTGCTGTCACGTTACCTCAGCACTAATCATCCTGCCCTCGTTCCTTATTGAACAGGAACAATACACAATGGTTTACGATCGTTAAAGTATCATGGCCACTTGCAGGGAATGTTTCGAACGGTGGGATAACAAAAAGCATGCCTATGGCGCGTTTGTATTCAACTGGTATTCACTATACTTATCTTGTGCATATGATATCCTTTAATAATCGAGTTCTTCTGTGTCATTTCAGAAGTGTTTTAAGTCAAAAGATGTTTTGTTGGGGTAGAAGGATAACTGTCCTCCTGGATATGAGCCTCGCTCTATGAAAAGGGGGCTTAATGCATGTGCGTAAAATGTCGTCCCATTTTTTCCTGAGCAGTCCGCGACGGCTAATCGGGGACGACACTTTCCGCTTAAACCGGATTTTCGTCAAGAAGAGTCTTCCCTTAAAAGAAAAAAAATATAAGCGGAAAGTGTCGCTCCTAATTAGCCTGTGTGGACAGCACAGACTTATCTGGGACGACACTTTCCGCACATGCATTAAACCCCCTTTTCACAGAGCGAGGCTCATGGATATGCATTCAACTGAAAGCGGATGTAGACGGGGGTTCGATGTAACCTTGTATACATGGATGGGAGATGAGCTCCGACGAGCGAACATCGTGTAATACATGCTGAGCATGTACCTTATTTCAACTGTTATAGCGTATAAGCCGTCGATTAAAACATATTTGCCCCTCTTCAGTACTCTTTTGTGTAAAATATGTTGTTGTTTTTTATAAGCTATTAAAGCGTGTTAGCCATCGACAAAAAATGCAAACTTGTCAAACGATATGATAACATAACAAGTGTACAACAATAATTCGTTTTAAATAATGATTTGGAGTTCTGGACTCCGTCTTTTCAAAGATCGTTCAATAAAATCAAGATACGACTGAAAGGTTTGCTCTCAACACATTACCATAAATCATTATGCTCCTAAAACGTAGAGAAATGTGAAGATTGCACTGAAATTATACAAATAACTGCAATTTCCGGAACGACTATACTTCTTAACAAAATGTGCCTTAACTTAAGACTGTAAAACGATGGTTTATAAGATGGGCGCCTGATGCGTACTAATTAAACAATGCGGCTTTTATAGGATGAAATGCGTGTTGTTTCAATTCTGTAAATCTCACGTCACAGAATCATATATGCAACATTTATTGTTGACAGTGAGGCAATTTTACAAGACCGTTGTTCATTTTTTTGCAATATTTATATCTTTTTTGGCCCGGACTCTTATGGCTTAGCAGTGGTCTAAAATTCCAAAATTAGGGATGTCTAGTATATTTATTTCTATATTAAGAATATTTCTCACAGAAATTTATTTAAGCAAACAGCGCAGACCCTGATGAGACGCCGCATCATGCGGTGTCTTATCTGGGTCTACGCTGTTTGCCAAGTCCTTTTTTCTAGACGCTAGGCATAAATGGGTTAAAATTGTCCCCATAAGATAGTCGCCGAAAATTGCATTTGATATGAATTTGTGTACCTGAGATACATTAAATATGTCAATGGACCATTTCCGCTTTACTGTCATGTTTGAATAAAAATAATTTGAATTTTGGCGATAAGTAACCCAAGGCAATTTAGCAAACTGCCAGCAGGCTCAAACATGTCTGGTTCAGCTCAACTCGTCATGAGCGGGACTTCTCATCCAATTAGTAGTTCAAAAAGTGTTATTTGACTATTTAACATGTCTTAACAATTGTACGCTTAATTCGACAGGTTAAACACGTTTCGGCTAATTCGATCTTTATGACACTGTCAAGTCTTTCGTGGTAAATACCTCAACTTTGATTTTCCGAAAAAAATAAAAAAGAAACACGGACATACATCATATTTTGGTAAGATAATGCTTTTATTATTGAAAAATCGTTTGAATATGATTTTAAATATATACTTGTCTGATTATATAAAAATTCATTATGTGAAATATTATTACTTGCACATATATGTGTATATATTTCGAAAACAAACTGTCAAAATCTTCAATAATGATGTTTCTATTCGCGCATTAAAAATACTAGTTTAATACACTGCAGCACGGTGTATATTCTATGGATGTATACTTTCTTTGTAAACGAATACATTTCAAAAGCAACACCTTTTAACAAGAAACATCTAATTACAAGAATGTAATGGTATCACATGATTCATCTGTTGTCATTAACTTGTGTTAAACAACTTCGTTCTTTTGTATAACGGTTAATTAAGAAGAAAAAAAAACAGGGCCATTAAAGGTTTCGGTGAAGCGCGACTTAGTTTTCATTTTCTGTACTGAAATTAAATATACAGAATCGTGCATGGGTCATGCATAAGTTGTCATTTTGTTCGTGTCACATGTTTAGGAGTTATTGGCCTTTGAAGATTACTAGTGATTTAATGGGATTATTATATTTAAGTTTCAACTTTCGGGAATCGATAAAAAATAAAAGCTATATCAACTAATTTTTTTATTCGGCATCTCAAAGATAACAACGCGTCAATACTATCCTTTTTCAGGAAGTATTATTTTCAATAAACGCATTGTCCCCTTTAGTATAAATTATGCATTTTGAAGATAGTTCCGGTTTTGAATGACATCTAAGGAACAAATCAGTATTATTTAAAAACACATTCTGTACAGCATCTCTGTCAAACGAGTACGCTTATTCGGCCACTATTGATTTTCGGATTTCATATTAATATTCGCTCTATATCTCGACTTTACTCGCTACGAAATTTCTTAGCGGGATCACAAAATTACAGCTCCCGCGAAGAAAATTCGAAGCGAGTAAAGTCGAGAAATAAAGCGAATATCAATACGAAATAAACGCTTATCACTTTCTTACTGATATGGCGGGAAAGTAAGCGGCATTTTAAAATAAAACAAATGAATAAAGGGTATAAAACGGCGAAAAATACCTGTGTCGGCAAGAACGTCGCCAGCTTGTCTTTCACGTGATTACCCTCTCTGTGTACGGTTTGATGAACTAAGTTACGCGCAATAGACATGTTCCGAGCAACGTTCAATTGTATCACTGGACCCAATCTTCTTCACGTGATTATGATTGATTCAAATGTCATTGTTATTTTTCATGAATGAACATCTTGATTAAAGATTTTATTTAACATTTTTGATTGCAAACAACGATTAAAAAGTTCAATTATGTAGAGTGAAACACGGATTTGCCTACAAGTCGCAATGTTACAAACTAGATATTTTTAAAAAAATCATAGGATTTGACAGTGTTCACTGTTCATTCTTATGGGGGTGGGTAAACACTGCGAAGAGTTGTTTGGTGAATACGCAATGAGTTATTGCCCTTTGATAACAGATTTGATAATGACTGATCATAGAAAATTTTCGTTGCCAAGAAAGATACCATAAAATATGATAATCAGGTAAATGCATACTAACAACTTGCCTTTGCAAAAAATGTCGAAATAGTTACACTTTTATACATGGATTGAAAAAAACACCATTTAAATAGCATTAAAACTCAACAGGAATGTAAGTTGTAAGTACTCCCGTTTCATTTCTGGGGTATTTTTAAACCCAGAAAATGTATGTAGTTGATTTCATTTAGTAGTTAAGGAGCAAGTTATAAGCAGTTTTATTCAAGAATTGCAAGGTTTATTACTGCGTAGTCAAGTTTTAACAGATTACGCTCATTATAAAACTACCTTTGCCTATGAAAACAACCTTGATATATTGCCTGTTAATCCTAGGAAATTTGTTACACGCTTCAGGATTTGTGCACACTCATTAAGACGTCATACGGGCCGTTATGGCTCTAGTAATATACCAAGAAACGAAAGATATAGAGGATATTGTTCATGTCAGTGTTTTATTGTTTGTTATTTCACGATTGATCATAGAAAATATATTTTCACGAGTGGCGCATCCACGATTAAAAATATTGTTTTTCTATGATCACGAGTGAAATAACAAACGATCTTACACTGACATGAGCAAATTTTCTGTATCTTGTATGCTCCTTTTTCAAGAAAATAATAAACTGCTGTTTCCCTTTCGCCGAAAAGTCACCCTTTCTCCCGTGGCGTGCCTCAATACATTTCAATACACAAAATGACGTCATTAGTGTTTGGTTCGAGCCGAGCATGAAACACTTTATCTTAATCCAAAACTCACAAAATATTTTATTTATTCTGTTATTTCTTCCATTTTTACATTAATTATGTTCAAATATCGCATTTTTAGACGATTTTGTTCTTCCGCAGTTGACAAACGCAGATTGTCCAATTTTTGGAAAAACCCACAAATGATCTAAAAATAGCACGCGGAAATGTGTTATTTTCACCGTTGAAAATAACAATTTGTTTATTTTACACTTTCGCTATAGGTGCCTCGATTTCAATTGTGGTCTTTATCGTTAACTTATCGTCATAATAATAGTATCAGGTATTATCTGATCTTGACGAAAATCATCGTGGGCATTTTTTAAACCATATGTAAGATTAACAAGATCGTCTGCGATCATTTATTAATCGGGATCATCGTTTCAGATCGTATTGTATCTAAACATAACGCGACATATCGTATATATGATTATCACTCTGTGAATGCTCAACCGATTCTAAGTTACTGATATCGATGTATTGCCACTTCATAACAAACTGATATTGATTATCACCATTTTATATCAAGACATTTAAAGGGACTGTCCACTAGATTTTGGCATGTATTGAAGCATGTCATTAAATGCTCTATATTGATAAATTCAAACATTTGACCTAAAAATCTGCAGTTAAAAAACAAGAATACAATTTAAAAAGGGAAAAAACAGTAAACCTCATCAGGGCTCGAACCAGTGACCATCGGGGTCCTGGAGTAAAAACCAATTAGACCGCTCGGCCATCCTGACAAGTATGTACGATAGCCGTATTTTATACCATATATAAGCAATCCTCGTAGTTTTACAAAATATAGCGACAATAACAGAACTTTCCAAATTATTCAATCGTTTCGCGTCGAACGACGCTTTATGATTTTGAGGTTTTCAAATCGTCAAAAGATGCATATAATGGATATTTAAGAGCATTGTAAATGGTCAGTATTACTATTTCCTCAAAAATATCATAACAAACGCGAAAATTTGCGAATATGAAACAACTTTTTTTAATTTTGTCAATTTACCAATCTGTTGGACGGCCCCTTTAAAACCAATCCTGTTAAAATCGATGTTAAGTCTCTCGCAATATCAATTCGACTGTTGTTGGTTTACATAACTTAAAAATGGATTTCACTGAAACACACAATATTTCTAAAAGAAAGATGTATATGTTTGTTTTAAGAATCACTAGTACGCTTGACGTATTATAATAATTTGGAAAAATAAAATAAGATATTTAACATATCCTTTGATAGTATGTACCGTTGTCACCATATTATTTTTTGTATATATACAAATAAAATGCGTTACCTGCAATACCATTGTTTTAATGTACTATTGAATGCATCAATTGTAAATATTGATCTATTCCAAATTTTTTTTTTTCTGACAACCGATGCATAAGTGACGGGTAAGAAAGGATGTTTTGTAAAGTAAAAAAAAATATATTCAGTACAGAAATGTTCTTATTCACATTCCAGATGTCCAGCTTTTTGAGAGAAAGAATGTATCTCAAAGGCCTACTCCGAGCGAAGCCTGTGTATATCGGACTCATTGTGGCGCAGCTACTTTTATTATTCATGTTTATGAATCAATCATCACACTCGTTTACGCTTGAACGGAGGCGATACCAACAAGCGTGTCCGCATATCATTTTGAGTCGACAAGACGCCATCCGCGACGCAGTCTGGTTTCCAGTAGGAAGAGACATCTTTGTGTTTTCTGCCTACTATGATCAGAAGAGCAACCAGGTACTTTTGATGGGACTCAAATCGACGGTGGTCAACGGCACGTGTCAAATGTGGTTTAACTTGGAGAATACGGCCGTGCCTCTTATGGTTGAGAGTAACCTTGAACTTCACGAAGAATTGCCAGAATCTCAAGGACGCAGGTAAGATAGTGGTCAGCTAAAGGCGAGCAGTTGTCACGGCTTAATTAACTTTATATTTAATACAATAATAATCATTCCGAGGTCATGCCCAAACTAGCCATCAGTTCCGGAAAGTTAAGTAACGAAAGCCCCGTTTATCATAAGACACATTACGAATAAATGGAGCTTGAGTTGGTTATATAGAAAATATCTATCCCAAGACATACACAGGTTGTTTTGGATTTGTTTACTGACAGCTAAGGGTATCACGTTTAAACGGTCGCGTTTCATGTTTTTCTAGTAAACGTTTAAACGGTCGCGTTTCATGTTTTGCTATAAAACGTTTACAAGAACAGTAAACGTTGAAACGACAGTCAATATCAATATAATAAATATTGGGATGCAAATAACGAGCCGACTAGCCGTACGAAGTATTTCGATGACGAACTGCGAAATACGGGTACTTGCGGTAAATCCGGGCACTACCGAAATCGGCAGTAATTTTTTCCGATTGGTTAGCGGATGGCACGGACATGAACGGAAACTAACGGACAATCTTCGCTACTTTCCGAAAATCTTACAACTTGGCAACGAACCCGCAGTACATATGCCGCCATCTTGATATATTTTAAATGATTGATTAGCAAAAATAAGCACTGTGGTAGTATGTTGAAAAGCAATATTTTAACCAAATTATGTATTGATTATGTGTTTGCTAGTTTACTGGTTTTTCATTTTGTGCAGTAAAACGATATGCACATTGATTTTTCATGTGCAACATACTTACATTTGTTTCGGAGTGTCGTTTTCGGAGACAGTATTTTTCGTCGATTTCACATTATTTTCGACGTTCTTTAAATTGTTTTTATAGAATGGCGAATACACATGTGGCGATACGAATGGTTTGTTTTATGTTTTTAATAAGATTGCGCGAATGAGATATGCACTGAATATAACTTCCGGAAATAATAACTTTCAGTTTGGAAATGCGATGGCACTGATGCGTTTAAAACAGACATAGGGATACCGTTTAAACGGTATCGTTTCGTTGATTTCATTTCGTTTAAACAAATCTGTAATCGTGATACCCTTACTGACAGCCACATTTAAATGTTTATTGAAATTCAAAATCAAAATGATCCAGATGAAGCATTTCTGAAGAAATGTCAACTCCATACCCGCAAAAATAATATGAATCCATACACATTTCCTGGAAACATTTTAGATGTGTAGAATGTCACTTTATTAAATCAGTAAGAACATATACATTAACTTATATGTTTTATCTCCTTTCAACTAATTAAGATGTACAGTTAGTCTAAAATGCGATGTAATCATCAACCCAATTGTTAACATTTTCGAAGAAATCAGTGTTTCAATACTAATTCAACTTAGTCAAATTAATATTGGACATTTTATAAAAAAAATAAAGAATAAAAGAAATTTAAATACTTACGGTTACTTTTGTCTATGAATTTAAATACACCTTTTTCAATACCGAAGAGTTCTCAAGATATTCTTCAAAGACACCAAGCATTGATTTTACCAAGGCGAGCTTAAATAAATAGTTTTAAAGTTAGATTTTTTTTTGTATCTATGGTGTTAAAACTCTTATCTTCAGGTACGCTGCGGCAATGTTCAGATGTAAATCAATGCTTGGGAAAAGGCCAGACTACATATCAGTCGTGAACACGAGTTGCAGTCAGTCGTCAAATTTGATCGTCGTTAAATCAATCCAAATACCTACATCGTACACACGAAAGTTTACCGTGTGTCTTAGCCCGATATATAATTCGTTTAGTGACGCACATGCTTTCGTAGAGTGGATTGAATTAAACCTTATTCTTGGCGCTGAAAAATTTATCGTGTATAACCATTCTTCCGGTGCGAATATGAATTCCATTTTAGACATGTATACACAAAAGAAGATTATGGAAGTTGTGCAGTGGTCACTTCCGGTTGAAGAAGTGCACTATTTCGGACAAATCGCCGCACTTCATGATTGTCTTTACAGAAACAAAATTGACTCTGAATTCATTGTCAACGTTGATATCGACGAATTTATCATTCCAATGCAAAACGACGTTTATACATGGACAGAACTTCTCGCTAACCAGAGTGGCGATGCCTTTCTTTTTCGAAATGTATTTTACAAACATGAGCCGGGCGATAAAACTATACTCAAAAATATATACTCAAATCAGCTGTTCAGAACAACGAAATTGCGAACGTTTGCGATGGAAAGCCGAGCAGTTAACGCATACCCCCATAGGGACCGCTCCAAATACATCGTACGGACGTCGGAAGCCACGACGTTAATGATACACGAGGTGCCTTCAGTGACTGGGAACCGAGAGGTGAACGTGACTGTTGAAAGGGCGATGCTTCAACATTTCCGCAACTGGGGTGGACTAAATGTCTATATCGGCGCCACTGTACACGATTTTACCATACCGACGAAGTATGGAAGGCAATTGATTGACAGTGTGCGACGCGTTTGGGACGAGATGGCAACTGTGTAAAAATAAATACATTCTATCATGCGAAAATAATATATTTTACTTTACATAAGTTTGTCTGTTCGTTTTGGATTTTATTTTCACAATGCCTTAAATATGCATGTTTATATATTCATATATATAAAACAAAGTCGCTTCTAGCCGTTTATAAAAAAATAAAACTCTTTGAATAAATTTGCCGTAGCTTTCGACCTCTCGGTCTTCTTCAGCGGCATTTATTTGTGAAGAATATCATGTTTATCGGAAATTATTTTATTATTATATATATTAATTGAAGAAAGGTCACTAATTGAGCTTGATGTCTTCTCGAAACTAATTGGAGATTAGTATGGGGATCGTTTGTTTTAGAAAGCTATTCATTTTAAAGCACTTAAACTATCAAATTGCGATGTTGTTAATATTTTTATACTTCTACTACTTTTACTACTTCTTCTACTTCTACTTCTACATTATCTTTTTTATGTGTTGACTGTGTTTGGAAACGCTTTTCAAGTCAGTTATATTGTCTAACCTGTAATCCATAGTATTTATTCAACCGATCGTTTGTTTAGGGCGTTTAACAGGCGTAATATAAATGAATTATTCATTTAGGGTTTAACAATTGTGTTGCCCAGAGGAAAATGTGACATTTCTGACTTGAACAGATTAGGACATATGTGACGTGTTCTGAGAAAACTGGGCATAATGCATGTGCGTAAAGTGTCGTACCATATTAGCCTGTGCAGTCCACACAGGCTAATCCGGGACGACACTTTCCGCCTTAACTGGATTTTCGCTAAGAAGAGACATCATTTTAATGAAAAATGTCATAAAAGCGGACATTGTCGTCCCTGATTATCCTGTGCGTACTGCACAGGCTAATCTGTGATGACAATTTACGCACATGCATTGTGCCCAGTTTTCTCAGAACGCGACTCATATCTGTGCCTGAATACGTAATGCAGTTACTAAACAATGAAATCTAATTTTGGTTTAAACAGTTGTCCAATCGATACAGTTACGGATAACATTCCGTTCTTATAGGATTTGCTTGATGAATATAACTGTACGCGAATCCCGTATCTCTGTTTTTACTATTATAAGCACATCGCATATATATATATTTTTCAGTTATGTTTTTCTCTTCACATTTTGTTGTATTTTTGTTTTACTTTCTGTATTGATACGCAACATATAAGGAAGGTTCTATGACCAAGAACTACTGCATATGGTTTTCAGTATACGCGTGTTCGTGTGCGATCAACTCCATCTCACCTTATACAAATGTGTCGTGTTCTGAAAACTGGGCATCTGAAAACTGGGCATAATGCTTGTGCGTAAATTGTCATCCAAGATTAGCCTGTGTAGTCCGCACATACTAAATAGGGACGACAATTTCCCCTTTTATGGAATTTTTCGTTTAAATGATGTCTCTTCTTAGCGAAAATCACGTTTAGGCGGAAAGTGTCGTCCCTGATTAGCCTGTGCGGTTGCACAGGCTAATCTGGGGCGACACTTTACGCATTTTTTTTCCAGCTATTTCAAAGATATAAATGTGCTTGCAGAGCCCTCACACTTATCTCACCATATGCATTCCAAAATAGACTCACAAATCAAGCTACGTTTTTTTGCTTATCTCTTGTTTTTATAAATTTATATAAAACAGAATTACGGCGTTTTATGGCATTAAATATACAAATAAACATAAAAACATCAAACTATGCATTTCCATTAGTCAATTCAATTTGGTTGGACACTGCTTGTGCACGGGTTTGACAGCAACATATTACTATTGGGACTAAAGGTGGTAACAGGATCATCAGCAACATGTCAAGTGGAATGAATCATACATTAATCACACTCGGACAAACCTTGCATGCATTCGATCATGTATAGGAAAAGCTTCAGCGACGTTATCTAATATTTGTATAATAGTATGTGCTTTAGATGGACAATATTCTGTTCAATAAGATTACAGCTTAGATGTTGTAAGATATAATTTAAGTCATGGGCTACAATAGAAATATTTTCATAATTATACAACGAACCTCTGCCAAGTAAGGCAGAATTAAGTATAAATCCCAAAACGTAACTTAATGTCAAACGGGCTTGTTACCATTATGTCACAATATATCGCCGCGTCCGCTAAAAAGTCACGCAAGGGTTCGTGGTCTCATTCGAGGACAGGGAAGCTCCGTACCGGGCTGCACGATTTGCCAACATGGAAAATATTGAAGAGAGGAATATATTAAATAACACATTCAGCAATTTTATTATAAAAATAGACCAATACAATATATTTATTCTTTAAGACTGAACGATTGTTTTAGCTATCTATAAGAACACCTGAATCTTGTGGCCACTAAGTATATGTGCTTTAACAAATTGATAATAGGTTATCACGATTTTATGTTGTTTTAACGAAACGTTGTAAAGCAAATGCACATCAACCAACACATAGTTTTATTTCAATTATCGTATATTACCTAACTTGTATTAAAAGCTGGTTGCATACGCATTTCCACATTTGTTAAGAGATGTTGGTGTAACAACGATGTTATAAGAAATCAGGTATTGGTGATTTTCATAAGATCTCACTAAGCCCAATTTACCATGCAGATTTGTATGCTTGATAAAATATTCCAGAGAAAAATTAGGGTAAATAGCTCAAGGCATATTTGACAAAAATCCTTATTAATGTATGCTATTTACAGGAATGCTATTTGGAATTGAGAAACTGCTTGACAAATCGATATGGATCACTCTTCATCGTAGCTTTGTAAGCGCCATCACAGAGCGTGATTGCATATTTGTCGTGTGGACAGCAGTAACACTTTACACCATTCATATCATCAAACGTGTATTCATATGCATGGATTCAAGTTTGCTGACTAGGTTAACAAGGAGAAATCTCAACATCAATTATTGTCTATTAATCGTAATGACTTCGGCACACTCTTTCATACATATAAATTATGACCTTTGGTTTTCACATCTAATGCCGGTTTATGGTTTCATCAATATTTAAGCCGAATGTTTAATGTTAAAATTTAAGTCAGATATTAGGGATAAAGACGGATGTTGTCAGTTTGAAAGTAGCAATTTACTCAGCAAAGGAATCACTGGCATGCATATACCACATTATTAATATGATTTCCAATATAAATGAGTTATATCTCATATTGTATACACTTATTCTTATAAAGGATCTCGTAACGTTTGTAAACATATAACACAGAAATCCGTGTACTAAGCGCTTAATACTGGTTATAACACATATATATAGCAACAGTATTTTAAACTATGCTTAATCACATAATTACAAGTTAATGGAAATATGCATATGCTATAATACAAATTTTTAAGACGCGGGTCAAATGTCTAAGCACAAAAAAAGTAACATATACAAATGGAAAATGCAACGTTAGTTTAAACATATTTATTTCAAACAAGCATGTTTATACATACAATTTCATACAACATTTATAATAAATAATAACATGTTTGAATGGGATGAGAACGGAAGACAAGGTCTTATAGTGTTCTTCTCCCTCGCCTCAGTATATATACAGTTGCATGGGTTAGTACGAACATAATTAGATTCAAAGTAATTAGTCAAGAAAAACACTAGGCAAAAAAAAAGAAACTCCAATTACAGAGTGTCAATTGTTATAGGTAATAGTATGACATTAGGAAGGTGTAGGAGATAAGGTGGTACAAGTTTGGGAAACAAAAGAAAGAAGAAACAGGTTTTGAAAGACTTGGGGGAAAAAGGCGTATGGGAGCCGTTCTGTAGCATATTAACGTATCGAATCGCTTACTATTAATTATAAATGTATGAACTGCATCAGCTATTTTAGTATTGATTAAGTAGTCACGAGTGTCGTCACATAAACAGTTTCAATGCATGGGGCGGAATATATAGATATCGTATTGATAAGTTCGCCGCGAATGTGCACATACTGGGTGCATTCTAGAAAGTAATGTGAAGTCGTTTCGCGGAGTCCAAAGAGACACAAAGGGGATGTTACGATGTTGCGTCTGAAAAGATGTTCATTTAGTGCGCTTCAATGTGTTCTTAAGCGCGTATGTAGCATTTGAGAGCGTCTTTCGCCGTATGAAAATAATGGATTTGGAGTCGGTCTATCACTGTTAATGCGCCGTTTAAATGAAAGGATCGATTCAGCGTTTTCAGACATAGCCTTGATTGAGTAAGTATTTTTTGTTCTTCTATCTGGGTAAACATTTGTACAGCTTTCCGTACATAGTGAAGATACTTGGAAACGACATAATTCAATTATCAGGTAACATCTCGTGGTCATTTGGTTGTAAAGTGAACACCAATTTACAAGAAAGATACATTAAAAATATAAAAAAATGTGTAAAAATATGAATTGAACGTTGTTTGTATGTTCTTGCAGAATACGTGCTTAGCTCTTTTAGGAATAAGATTGTTATTTTGCGAAGATGATTTACTTGAAAAATGTTCCAAAGTAATTTATAAATATTTTAAAGTTGTTTTTTGATGTTTATTTTACCATCGGATTATCGATGCTCAAGTATGCCAACCGTTTTCAGTATTTATAGCATGATTACGGAAAATAAAACGCGCTGACTCAACATAGACATTAAGTATGAAAACATGACGTGTTCTGGTCAATGAGATATAATATCTGCATTATTTACATCAATGACAAAACACGTATCATAGTTTAGTGATCTTAAAGTATGCACTAGGTTTATCGGCATTGAGGTTTGTGCTTGATTTAAAAAAAATCTAAAATGGCAATGTGTTTTAGGACATACAGACAGACAGCTAGAAATACAGTTAGACAGACAGACACAGACACACATACAAGCACACATACAGACACACCGACACACCGACACACAGACACACCGACACACAGACACACAAACACACACACATACAGGCACACATACACACAGGCAGACAGTTTATTCATACTTATACAACAGTGCATCGTCTTCATACTCAGATATACACATTATTTTATGTCACGTGAATACGAATAACAACATAACATTGTGTAACAATTATATTTCATTGATCATTATAACGGGGTGTGAATTTGTGAAATGGCGGCAATGATTTAATACAACTATGCGTCGAACTAGTCGAGTCGCTGTGCGGAGTTTTGTCGTACATAGCAGTAGCAATACATATTATACTATTAGGTTCTTTAAAAGCGCTCTGTAGTATAAGGTAGGTTATTAAGAGTATTATCCAGCAGAACATATTCAATTTGGACATAATAGTATTTTTATTTTTGAAAATACTAAATTAAAATGTATATACGAATAAGATAAAACTGGTACCAATGAGAAAAAAGGGAGCCAACTATATGGTATATTTGTTCGTTTGGTCTGTTTTCGGACATGATTGCATATAGAATATAATTGAGTATATTCAACGCACTTGCTTTCAGTACAGTAAAAGAGTATACGATCGTGTGTCACGAACTTTTTCAGCTGATTGGAGGATATACATTCCCACAATTATAACAACAGTTTTCAATTATAAGTAATGTCTGTGCATAGTTAATAGGAGTACATTCATAATGTAAACGTTACATTATTAGCGATTACTTCAACACTTACGATATTTATGAATCACAATAAATAACGAAATTCAACGTCAGCTGTTAAGAAAAGGTATTTTCGCCCAACCCTTACATTTATTAAAGTGACTGTCAACTACGAATGACAAAAAAAGAAAAATTCTAAAATACCGTATTTTTTACAATTATTAGTTTATATTGATTAAAATATCACGATTGGTATATTACATGACTTGAAAAAAGTTGTAAAGTTTTCATATTTTCAGTATATTCGGTAATAAATTTTACTGGGTATGTCTACCAGGTAATTAATAACGCAAGTAGATTGATCATCCTCGCCACGTGGTNCAAGCAAACAGACCAACAGACCAACAGACAGGGCAAAAACAATATGTCCCCCAGTATATACTGGTGGACATAAAAAGTATATGTAACTTGTTCTCGAAAGGCTTTACAGAAACATTGCCTAACGAATGATTCTCCAAACGTGCGCGGTATAAGGCAATAAACATGAAATAACAACGTAATAAACACTGCACACTACTTATTGTTAACGATTGCCACAAAATTCCACTAGCGGATTGAATGTTCAAGAAAAATATACTGCGATTGCGCAGCTGAGACTTGTTTTTATATAAGTATACTATTTTGTTTAACATAAAGCGGTATTTTCTTGAAAAAACGAGCCTAAATGGCATTCTCCTCTGTTATTTTCGCATCGGTTTATGTTACTTTATTTCTAGCAAAACACAGCGCACAGTCCAAAATTGTTTAATTTATGAATTCGGGCACTTTCGAAAAAATCCATCAACATCATTTTTAGATATTTTTAGGCGCGAGAGCTTGCATTTCGATCTTAGTTATATAAATAAATTAACCACAAATGTTTCCTAATTTTTTAGGCATAGGTATAATAAGTAATAATTTATGTTTAAATAAACGCTAGTTATGCTTCTTTTAGATGTGTCCCATAAAAAGCAACACACAATACAATAACACACTTATATGGTAATTTTAGTTTAAATTGAATTAATTTACCAGAAATTCCTTTTCCTATTGTGTCCAAATATAAAATTGTAACCCTTTAAGGCATTTTCCCAGCCTTTACTCTACTTTAGAATGTGCAAGTCCGGTTTCAACTTTATGAATATGGCATCTCACAAAATGAATATCATCTGAAAACAGACAACGAAAGAAAAAGAAGCCCGATAACTCGACCACAGCCTTCTGCAGAGTAGTAAAGGAAAAAACAGTTTACTTTCAACTTAGAGAACATGCCTTTACATTGTTTAGAAGCTGCACAGAATTGCTAAGCACCCATATACATTAGACGTCAACTTGTCCTGACTATAAAGTGTTGATTTTCTCACATTTGTTGTTATAGCGTATCCACTTACACAAATAACTCTGCTATCTTAAGGAATGTCCGGTAGTCAATTTGCTTTTTGGAGTGCAAAGCGACATAAACGATTCACATTTCGACACGAACTCTTTTTCAGAATAGGCGCTTAATGAATGTTACCGCATATTGAGCGTCCGATGCTTTCACCAAGTAGATAAAGCAATAAACAGGAAATAACGACAGTACATAAAGTAACCCACATGCGATTCCCTACTATTTACACTATAGACCACAGTGACTTCTATGGTCTAGCGGTCGAATGACGGTAATTTAGAATGGCAATCTGGTTGACAGAGTCTGCGTGTCAATGATAGCACACCTAGGACGACATTCCTACAGGAGATCAACATTTAAGTCAAGTGAGAGGGAATAATACTAGTTTGAATACACTTAACGAATATATTTCGACAAACAAATTGATGAAGCCAATATTACTCAAACACCTCCAGTATAGAACTAAAGTAAGAGTGCACTAGAAATGTTAATATATTCCGTGTAATGTCGCGCATTATCAAGACACTTGATTGGCTTATTACATTTCCTAGAACGTTTGGAGATAACGATTCGCATTTGATAGAGTTCTACCAGTGAAGCTGATTGCATTTGTTTTCATGATTATTAAGTATTCAATCGATTCCATGTACACAACCACGATAACTCATGATTTTTTTGTGAGATCTACAACTTATCATGGTATATGTTCAATATTGTATGTATATATTTGAATGTTAACCTATTTATGCTATTTAAAACCAATGCTTTAATTGTTACACATCACATTTTACGTGTTTTCTTACAAACTAGAAATATCGTTTACAGACTCTTAAATCGAATAGTTTTTTTCCGTGTTTAATGAAAGAACATGGCTGTCATAATTGTATATGTCACTTAAACTATATTTACAAGTTCTAAATGTAAGAACAAGCATACATTTATTTACACATATAGATACCTGACCAAATCAGGAAATGACAGAAGAAGAAATTAAGTAGTATGCGTAAAAAATAATATATATATTCCAAATAAAAAAACTAAATTTATTTGCAACAATGTTACTGACTAGAATTAATCTGTGGTACATACATTACGAAATATGACTCACAAAACTGGCTCTGATGATTGGCACCAATCTTCTTACACTCACAATATCAACGACTGTCACATACTGGTATAATCTATAACGGCATATTATAAAATGAACTGTGAATAACTAAAGGTAAGAACTTTCTGAATATACATTTATGCCATTTCAGATTAACTTATCAAATTAAGAATTAACGAAAGCAGCATCACTATTCAAGATGCAGCCTGTAAGAAAACAAACTGAGACACAAGCACACATTTGAAATGTTTGTTATGTCTTTTGACACGATTTGAACGTCTGACTCAGTATAATTTTCTCACAAAAAAACTGTTTAAATATTCAAAAGACCTGGTAAGTTTAGACCTTTTATCAAACTTTTCAAATTATAACATTATGTTTGTTAATGCATTTAATGGCAGTTTAAGTAACACAATACATACTGTATAGATTCTTAATAATAACATTTTACGTAACGTTATATATACTATCATATAATAAGGTTCTTTAACGGCGGTCTGTGCAATTCGATGAGGTGCCAGCAATCCATTGCATCACATCTTAGACGAATTGTGCGTTTTATGTTTGTATAAACTTAGTTAATTGCATATACGAACAACATAAAATTGTATCACTGCTTAAAACACATGAGGGAGCATCATTGTATTTGATATAAAACCTCTTGGGAAATATGAACCATCTCATTTATAAACGCACATCATGACCAATCACAAATTAGGGATGTCAAACTGGCAAATTGATATTCTGCATTCTTAGCAGTATAGTTTGAAACGATGTTAACATGAGCAGTCTAAGCCTGTCCACATAGATTTGTTTACACGGAATATTGCAACTAAAAACAATAACCCTTGTATGTGTTTTTTATCTTCGATGTTGATATATTTCGGCATTCAGATGCTGTAAGAATTATAGCAAATTGTACTTATGTGGAATAAACATTTTGACAATCTTTCTTACATCTTCTCTGTTTCACAATTTTCTGAAGAGACATCTCTTACGTGATTGTTTTTTCTTTAATGTTTATAGACGGACCATATTTTGTTGAATGCTAATACGTTAAAAACCTATTCACCAATCGTTTTCATATATTTCCAATACGACACTAAAGACTAAAATGATGTGTGTTGTATTCTATCAAATTGTCGCGTTTTGACCTTAATGGTTTCATTTCTCTCTGAATAGGAAACCTCATTGAGATCAATGTAGACGCGCCTTTGATTCGCAATTAATTCTGGGCTATGTGCGAGGTTCGGCGTACCCTCACACACGTTTACACACCCAATTCTTTTCATTGACATCTCCAAGGCGATTATGGCAGTTTGTATCATTTAGTGTTTATAATTGGTGTTTCTGTATTATGTCACTAAGCTGTTAAATACGCGTCAATTTGTGTTCCGCAATTTAAGTTCAAACGATTTGAAATTTGAATTTGCATTTTTCCTTCCTTACGTTATAATGTTTCTATCTTTTTATGAAAAAAGCAAAATTTTGTATGTATTATCGAGGCAATAAGTAGACACACTGAGACATGCCTAAGACAAACAACAACCCAGAACACACTGGAACAAAGAATGCAGTTAATACCAAATATAGCGGACAGGCGAATACAAAAGACAAGAATGTGTTTAAACTTTAAGACTTTGCCATCTTTTGTAAGAATGAAATGGAATAAAAAAAAACCAAAAAAAAAACGTATGAATATTTTTGTGAAAAGCATTCGTGTTAAAACATATAAATACATGTTTAATAATTAAAATTTTAAGGAAAATACACATCCAACAACTACTTCCTCTACGTTATATTTCCACAACGTATGTTTGGTTGCAAATGAAATTCCAAATTAGTTAACATATGTCGGAAGAATAACGAGGGTCACACGAAATCAGGTGTTTGTCCGTGACTTTCATAAGATATGAGAAAGACCAATTTACTTTCCAGACGTGTCTGCCTCATCAACTATTCCAGAGGAAAATTAAAATAAATAGCTTAAGGCATTTGTTTACAGACAAATCCTTATAAAAGTGACAAACGCAATTCGGAAATGATAAAGTGCCTGACAAATCGATAATGACCACTCTAAAGCGTAGTTTTTGTAAGATTTACAAACGACATACATAAAGCACTGTTTAACCATACATGTCACTGCTCTAGTATGTCGCACGTTTTTTTTCATGCTTTCGACCTTAAAAATCCCCCAAAATGTCTCATACTTGTCTTCTCACTTTTATAATTAAAACATATTACTATATGTCACATAATTTGTGATACAAATCATTGGCGTCATTCTTCCTCATTCATCACCATCATCATCATAATGATGCTAATACTGATGATGATGATTATATACAATTTGTACACCCTGCATTACGGTTTCTTCCTGAGCTGCAATACGATGATCTAGCGTTATGGTTAAGAGGATCTCTGATGCTACGAGGTTTAATTGTATATACACTCAAATGTTTAATTAATATATGTGGGCCAAGTGTGTGTTAGGCTGCCTTTAAACCGGTTTTGAACCACCAATGCTATGCTGCCCAAGGCGATGATACCATATTATTTTCATCGGTGGTTTTTGCCCCATGTTTTTCATGTGTCGCAATGTATGGTCATTGGTCATAAGCATCAATTAAAGGACCTTTTAGTGTTGATGAGAATGATCACTTGCGGATCCATTGCAGTTTAACAAATGTTTGACAGGTCAACATGGAAATTTATTCCAAGCAATTTTTAAAGCTTTGTTGCATCAACTTTAGTTTCCATTTTGTTTTTATGGTATAGCAACTTTATGTGTTCCTGCCAATCCATACAACATTTGTTTTATCCAAAATTTACATTAAGGCCTGACATATTGGCAAAATTCTGTATAACAGTAAGTGTTTCATTTAGGGATTGTTCAGTACCGTCTAATAAAATAGAAGTATCATCAGCAAACTGATACAATTTATGTTCAATTCCCTGAATGGTTATACCTTTTATATTCTTGTTATCTCTCAATACTATTGACAAAACTTCGGCGCAGAGGATAAAAATGTAACATGAGAGGATATCTCCCTGCCTGCAGCCCCTTTTAATAGGAAAACGTTAGATAAGTTACCATACTTAGAAACGGCTGATTTAGAATCTTTATATAAAACCTCAAACCAGCGTTTTATGTCTGGACCAAAATTAAAGAAGGAAAGTGTATTTTGTACAAAGGAGCAGGCCAGTGAATCGTATGCCTGTTCGAAGTCAATTAGGAGAAGTAAGCCTGGGATCTTATTTTGTTCAGTATAGTGCATAAAATATAACAACATTGAAGAAGTGTACGGGGATACAAGTTACTGCATCCACGTAGCAAGACACAAATTTAAATTTACAAAATCAAAATCTTACTTGCAAAAATGCAGCACTATCTTGAGGACCAAAATACATAGACATGCTATGTTAAAAAACACTGTACAGTGGGGTTAGGGATTTTGTTCCGCAAATAAGGGGCTGCTTAGACATGAATATTACCGGTGAATTAATCTCTAACAATCCGGTTTACGACTCATGCATTGCAGTAGATGTATTTTTAAAGAGCCATACTTCGTTGTTTGGCAAGTACGTTGGAAAATTACCAGATACGGTCAATATACGAACATTAATTACAAATGAAATGAAAATAAATGAAATTTAATTTTAGGCAAAAACTTTTCATTTTTTACTTTAATGTGGTTCGCTTGATAATTTAATACAATGCTCGTTGATGCCAATTCATTTATGATAATAATTATGTTGTACATTCTTTGTTGTTCTCACACACAAAGAGACAGGTACAGGTTTCTCTACTGAATATCTGCTGAACTACTTCATTTACATTGAGTTTCAATTTAAATGAAGTAGTTCAGAAGATATTTAGTAGAGAAACTTTGAAAAGTTTCAGGCCGTGGTACACTTTTGTATTGAACAGCTCACATCTGCCTTTGCCATAAACTGTTAATTTAATTATGTTTCTTTATCAAGTATTAATTTGAAATTAATATAAAAAATTAAAGGTTAGAAACAAATTGATTAATTGGTATTTAACTGTTCCGGCAATGTTCTCTATATTCCTAAAATGATCTATTTCTTTATTAAATTTTATAAATAAGTGTAATTTTTGGATTGAACTGTAAACAGAAACACATATATTTATTTTGCATTCACTTATAACGGATAAATACTATTAGCAAGACAATACACATTTTTAATACAAATCTGCGATAGAGGCGCAAATGCATTCTCTTCAAGGTGGATATCCCCATTTTGGATAAAGAGCGTTTACTGGTATGCTAATGACATCACATGCCGGCACATGTGTAGATAAGATTATCATGATAAGATGCGCCATTCATATTTATCACTTGACTGAAATATCGGTTGCCGCAATGACACGAATTTTTGTTGCAGCAAGGCAAATATCACTTATAATCCTACCTGTACCGTGTACAAAACACGCACAGTTTCGTTTTCGAATCCTGATAATAATAGTTTATTGAAGTCTCATCAGCATAATTGCATACAGACACAGATAGAACACTACATTAAAACATAAAACACAGGCATTGCTACCACTCAAGTTTGAGTTACATCCTGGGTGTTAATGCAAAACAATCTTTGTTGGGTTCACAAATGACGTGTCCTTTCGGCTATTAAACACTATGTTGTATGCAGCATAATAATATAAATTGTATTATGCATGAAACCGACAAAATTAAATCCTCATCTAAAAATAGTTGTTTACGCCCCCGCCTACTCGTTTACGTTACTGATTAACTCCGCCTTTTCATCCCGATTCACCGCTGACATCTACTGCGCATGCGTAGAGATTAATTAACCATTGAAGGGGTTAATTCACCGCTTGCGCTGAATTGCGATGAATTCACCTCTTGTAGGGATGAATTCACCCCTTGCGATTAATTCATCTCTTAAAAGGATTAATTAATCGCAATTCAGCTCTAACAACCGCTGGAAAAGGTTAAATACAGATGAATTCGGATGAAACGGGGTTAAAACGGATTAATCTCTAAAAATCGGCTTAATGAGGGTTATTTTTTAGGGATTCTTAAGAGATTAACCCCGGAACGAAACCCCTAACTCCACTGTAAGATGGCTCTAACACATGACGGCCCTATTTTTGTTTATTGATTGTTCCAGAAGCAAACAAATTTCTTTCTAAATCCAAGGCGCATTTGTTGTAATCAAACATGACATTTCTAGTAAAAGCTACATGGCATTTGTGACAGACGACACCTTATAAATGGGGCATAATTTTGAATTTCGTAAAAGCTTTTTCTTAAAAAAAAATTATTCATGGAAACGAATAATAATTCGATAATGAAGCAAATGTTTTGTCTTTATAATTATGTAACTAAACGTATCAAGTTGGTTCAGGTTGATGTTAATCTAGATATGAAACAGTATTATAATTCTTTATAATTGTTAGATGTTCCTACAACATTATTTATTCACCAACCAGCTAGGCATACACAATGCCAAATGAATCATGATAACGCAAAGAAAGGATGAAATAATTGAAGTTTAAATACCGACAATATACATGTACTTTCATATTCTAATATCGAAGAAAAAAGTAATTTGTTTAAGGTTTATGTACATTAGCTGACTGTGATATTTTCATATTTGAACGATTGCATGTGTGCAATCTTAACATCAATGACACATTAAAAATACATCAACCAGAAAATCTTAGGGTAGTGTAATCGTGAACACAACGTGTATTTATATATATAGATCAAAGTGTGCTGACATTTTAACAAAGATGAATGAGCAATAAAAAATAGTTTTATTCATTGTTCTCGTGAAGAACAAGTTTGTTAATCAATCACCCAGCGCATGTACAAAACACGTGATGCTTCTGTGATATTCCACATGCAGAACAACACATTAAATTACAGTAATGCTGCTCGTTATGTGCCACATTCCGATAAGAAGCGATTTGCTTATTCCTAGTAGCACATTGCAGATGTCGCATCTTTTGTTGTTTCAGATATATGAGTTCAGCACTTACTTATACATGCAGCAAGCCATTTTTTAGAATGTGATGTAAGTAAGGTACACAATGCAACATTACTGTATTTACAGTGAAAAACAAATATGGCCATACTTTTGGTTTGATTTATAACCAGATAACATTTGTAACATGTTATTTGTTGTCATTATTATAAACCTTTTCATTTAGTTCATACCATAGAAGTATGTTAAACAATGGTGTTTTAACTAGCATCAATCAATGTGTATCCAAAGTTCACACTTTAGGAAACAAGAAACAGACTGCTTCAGTCCTGTTCTAGAAAAATAAAGAATAATGCATATTTTTGCAACTAGGAATACATTCTAAATAAATAAATTTCATTTTTCTGTAATTATACTTACTTTAGACTTATTTCAGTATTTAAGTAGTCGAGTGGAGAAAATTACTATGTAGCTCAGCAGCAAACACACACTCACTTACCAGAAGCGATTGTTATGTCACCAATCATTGGTATGCGAGCCTCGTTAGCCGTCGTCTTGTATGACTTATTTAGAAAGTCGTGCACAAATGGAACGGCTTCCGTTATGGGTTCTGTTCTGAAAGACACAGTAGGATTTTTGCAAAATTCCATAGAATAAACTACATGTAATCGGTATTTTATCCCGTTGTTATGAATAAAAGTATGTTAAAGCAACTATAATGCAAAAGCTAGCTGTACTACACAATAATTTTACAACTTAATGAACTATATTGTCTACCGTCCGTATTTGCTGCTATTTCGCTTTTTTATATTAAAAACCCCTTCAAAACGTCATAACGATCGTCTTCGTGTCTTTCTTGTATTTCGCAAATTACATAGCTTTAGATAGTTATACCAAGTTGTCTATTACTAGTCGAAATGTTTCTAACATTTATTTCGCACATTAAGTATTATAACGTTGCTTATGTATAGTACGTATAACCATATGATATTTAATGTCGCATTTAAACAAACATATATTGTCTATAATTCATTACTAATTTACTCATACAAACGTTAAGGCTTAGATAGATGTAACGTCTTAAATCACAATTGAGTTATTAAATTTAAAATAGTTTTACTTGTTCTAAATCATCATGACAGAACAAAAAAATTGAAACTATGTTATAACTAAAATTAATTTCCTTATACAGTTATATAAACAGTTCTGTTTATTTATATTTTGTCGTAATTACTCATGTTTCATACAAAAGAGAATCCCATACTACCAATAGCAATCAATCATATGCATAACTTCGGCACCTATTAAATCAAACAATCGTTGCTTAGACGATATTAAATCTTAGTAATTCAAAATTAAAACTATACAAATTATCTCCTCGTGTGCTTCCCGAATGACCCAAATGTATTCAAGTGTGTAGTTCTAATTGTGATATTTTGATTGATGTTTATTAAATTATGTTGAGTGCACGTCGGTATAGATGGTCATTTCTCTTATATAGATAAACAATGATTGCACACTGTGCGGTGGTGACAGTTACGTTTAAAACATATCCGCTAAAAGCTATATTGATGATTATACCCAATGTAGCGTTTATCGTCAAAAATATATGTTCCGCGACGCTTAAGTACGAAATCATATTTAGTGTCTAAGCAAGCCCCACTTCCGCACGCTTATCTTCCCATAGGGAACGATCTCAGAGATAAGGAACAATGCAACGAACAAAACACGCCCTTAGCCACTTTCTGGTTTCCGACAAAGTAATCCGATGGTATTGAATTAAACATTTACAACGCATATTACTTACCTCCGGATCTTATCACATTTTCAATTGCGGTGATGCACAAACTATTGTCGGCGACGTTTCTGTTCGTTTATTTTCGATTTATATTTTTCTTTGAGAAATTAATTATGTCTAAAATTGAATTAAAAGCGGCGAATTAACTTTTCGTGGAAACGCATAAGTGAATTTTCTTTTTATAAACAATTGCAAATATCATTATTGACATCACGTTCGAGAAACTTCATGCTTTAAGAAGACAAATCAAAATTCAAATCCAAAAACAAAACAACTCTTAGAAGAAGTAGTGTAAATGGTGTGTGATAAGATTACGCGTAAGGATGAGCGTTTGAAATAAACTACACATTAGTTTATCAGCTGGATTGACACGAAATGATGTATTGCGGAAACAGACTTCAGAGTAAATGGACATGTTGTCGTTTCAGAGTTTGTCAATCGATTTTCCATCATGTGCTTTCGCCATTACAGGTACTTTTACAGTAACCAATTGATGAAGGATGTATGGTTTTTTTACTAAGACATCATCCCTTGACAGCTGACGGTAAAAACATAAAACGACATGTTCGTTTCTTGTCAGCAGAAATACAAAGTGCCTACATACAAAGTAGAAAAAGATCTTTCGTTAAAATGTACCGGATCTTGCATGAAGATAAGTCATTGTTTTTGCAAACCAAATACTGTTTAATCTTTAATACACATCATGGGGAATATTATGGTTTGCGATAATGGGTATGTTTAATGATAAAATTATACTTTCAAGAACGTTATTATAAATAAATAAATATGTATATCATGTTTGACACATTCTTTACTGTTGATATTTACTAGGTCCCAATTTCATGTCTGAAATTGAGAGGTCACATTTGTAATTGTATATTCAGTCAGTGCATAATAAGTCTCAGGTCAGAAAATGACAGTTTTACCCGCCGCTGTGATTGATGAAACCTTCTAGACCACAGACATGCGTTTTGATGAGCCCATCATAGCTTTCCCTGCTCTAGGGTAATATTTTATTATCATGAGCGATTTGTTCCTGTTCCCCCTGGTATAAAATCAATGATCCAAAGGACGAATATATTTGTTCTGACGGAATACAATAAGCGTCTGCAGATCATATCAGGACATTTGTATTAGATATCGCACTCACATCAATTTAATGCGAATGTGATTTTGTGAATTAATACAGATTTGATCGATTTACATTCCGCTTCCATATTGTTATTGTTTTTCTTTTAATAAGACCAACAGCAAAATATTCAAAGCTAAAGAATGACTATTTTTACAGGTCGTCACTACTGACAACATGGTATTATTGACGGTATGAACATTGATAAATTTTAGAATTGAAAACGCAAGTTATGTAGTAATACGTTCAACTTTTAACTTAGATGAAAAGTTACAGTACTGTGCTCATGTTTTGCATATATTCAAAATGGATTGTTTCTATAAATGATGAGTTTCAAATTCTTATTGTAAACAATGCGAAAGGTGGAGATTATGTTGCTTACTGCTAGAGAAACCTATAATATTCACTACATAATTTCGGATTGTACAAAGCGTATTTTCAAAAGCTGCTAAACACTTCTACTACAAAATACTTTGCGCTTGAAGTTGTATATACATATAGTGCAATCTTATTTCTGTTGTATTTTTTTACGCAGATCTCTAGATAAAATATATTTAAATTTTAAATAGCAATTAGTTTATATTTTATAACTGGAACCCAACTTAAGAAGACAAGATAAAGAACGACATAACACATGATCAAATTCGCGTGGTCAGCTCTATATAACACTGGTGTAGATGATTAACACAGGTTTATACAAATAGGTCGTATTTGCAGATTGGAAGAAAATAAATTACAGAGGGAAAATTGGACGGACATTTCGAATTAATTTCTAGAAGATTTCCCAAAACACTTTGAAACTCTACATAATCTAGTCACATCTATTCAATATTTATTCAATTCACAACCCATTTAGTGTATGTAACGTGCATTGCCAGACTAAACTTGTCTGGAAAATTGCTATTTGCATGCGTGTGCTGTGCGCACGCTGAATAACGTTTGCTGTTGCATTCATACATTCACATGGGAATTATGAGCTTATTACTGTTTGCTTAGTTGGTTTCTGACGTCAATATCGTTATTCATTTGTGTGCCCACTTCAGCGGCAAAATACGCTGTAACGCAGATGGAGTTCAGTAATTGTCGTCACTACAAATTGCAATATCAATACAAAAAGGTTTTAATTTCCATCATAATGTAGATGCAAATACACTCATTAAACTACCTACTTCATTTCAATCATTTCATATATAGTGTATTCAAATATTTTTGGATAATCCTAGGTATGATTGACGAAATGGCTGGCATTTATTTACATTCTCATATTCAACGCAATTAAAACATTGTGCATGATCGTTGTTACGAACAATTTACCACACGTATTACGTAATTATAAAAAGCCTTCGAGTGGATGTCTAAATATCCATTAATTAGCTACATACAAAACGCCGTTTACTATTAAAAATAATGATTCAGATTATGGCTGGCGTGTTACGCTTCGATTTTTGTAAAAAGTAGTTTAGCCACATAATGGCCACTACCTTCGTTTATAAACAAATCGTCGTATGTCTAACATTATCATGACAATTACATACATATACATACATGTCATTTCTTATTTTAAGTTTTTTTTTAATACACGAATCTAGATTATAAATGTTATGAAACGGAACATAAACATAATTTTCTAAATAACAAGATACAATTCATTGGATTATGTCTCTTGCCAGACGACATATACACAGGACAAAAGAAACTCTGACAAATATAACATACAAACAAGTAAAAGTTTTTACTTTTGTAGTGTAATTAAAAGTACCTCGTGCGTAAATGCATTTACATTTAAGGCGTAACACCTGTTTTTTAAACATAGTGAATTGTGTTTAAAAAAAGTTTTCTCTTTCATGTCGTCTTCGTCATCTTTAAAAGTATTTACATTTACTAGTGTTTAGCGTTATTGCTATCGAGTGGGCTTATATATAAACGGTGTATGATTCTGAATGTCTAATATACATATAGTGGAATGTGAGATGCATTAGCAGGACAGACAATGATAATACACTGCACAACGCTACTGAAAGGATATACATGTATACGGAACCTGTTTGCGAGCGTGCGAGATTTTATCGGCATGCTCTTTTAGCGCACGATTTAAACAATCGCAGATTAGCTTATTGGCGAGATGTGTCATCAAAGGAATACAATAAACACCATCATTGACATCCACACAAAAGCATACTAGTTTTGCCAATTTACAACTCGTAATGTGAACGCCACAATATGACACATAAGGCCATAACATATGGACATTAAAATGATTGTTCAGCTAACCTCATAAACATTACACGTAACATGTTTATCCAACACTGTAATGTTTCGCATTATTTCTAATCAGAGAGACAGTGTTTTCCGTTTATGTTTTAAATGTATGTATATTATAATCATGTAAACGTAACATATTTATTCATATTACATAAACATATTACGTTATATTATCGGATTTACGATTAGTCTGCTCGGCAATCAAAACAGCAAACGACTGATGGCATTTCGACACAAAAGTAATAACTGCTAGCATTGGGGCTTAATAACTGTTGCAAGATATTAAGCGCCGTTGTTGATAGAGCAGGTAAATGAAAACAGGATAGAATTTAACTCAACCAACAGCCGAATCGCTTTCACATTCAAGGCCACTGACAACTTTGTTTGATTGACTTACGATGATATAAGCTGTACAAAGCACATAACAATTGTTGTCAGAAAATGAGGTACACATTGAAAACACTCACATAAGTGAAGGAACAGCAAGCGAATGAAATGTTGAATATAGCCATTTTTATGAATACATTGTGTTTGATTTACAATATTATATTTTCATAATCGTCGTTCTCATATATTTATGGTTATAAATTTGTAAATTAATTAACGAAATATAGCAGATTGACAAGATATATTACACATTCAGTGTTAAATAGCTACCTGAACCCACCATAAATAATCTGTTAGTTGTTATAAACCCCTGGACCAGAATTAAAGCAAACTTTTCACTAAACTTTTTTGTTTAGTAAGATGGATACGAGCGCGGACATTTAAAGTAAACACGTTTAGTACGTCGATAGTTGTTTTATTATGTTGCGTGCGTTCTGTTGTGCTGTTGCAATGTGGTACTTGCAATAAAAGTGAAATGCATTCCCTATATCTCTCATATTATTGCAGCTGGTGATTCGGTTTGTTCATATGTATAATTAATGTCGACATTAGCGATCACATTCAATACAGTAGAACATCATTACAATACGTAAGATCTGCTCTGCAAAATGGTCTTTACACAACTACCGCATAGGCATTTAGTGATTAATTTACTATAAATTATTCAAGGGCGAGCTCAATGCGACGGCATTGTATAAAATAAATGTAAGCCATAACCCTTTATGTGCTTAATAATGGAACATAATATCAGTGATTGACATTATAATATTGGAATCGTAAGTTAGTAATATATAAATAAACGTCAGGGTAAAGGCAAACACTACACTTTGGGTGGAACAATAAATTGGTTTTCATAAGACTTCCGGAAAAGGAGTAACAATCAAATCAATGATACTTACTGTGTTCGAAAATGTATATATACTTCTAACACAATGTGTATTCCCTGATATATGAGCCAAATCGAGTCTAATAATAATACAATACGGATTGCACTGGCTCAACTGGGACGACACTTTACGCACATGCATTAAGCCCCGTTTTCACAGAGCGAATGTTATAAATATTCGCTTGATAAATACAAACTGCAGCTGTATCTAAAACAACAACATTGGCTTTGAAGACCATCAAAATTATTCTCAACCTAAACATTATGTCATAAACAAATAAGTCATAGAACCTTATGGCTCACTTTAATTTGATGTGAACAAACAACAACATTATATCACAACGCAACATACGTATTAAAAAAATGTTATAATAGTGATTATATATATTCCATGACAAGACCTGCATTAATGACAAAAAAATCATTTTTTAGTGTTTTTCGGTTTCATATTGTACGTTTATAAACGAATCCAATAATGTATAAATTACATATGTACGCCACTANTTAGACGATATTAAATCTTAGTAATTCAAAATTAAAACTATACAAATTATCTCCTCGTGTGCTTCCCGAATGACCCAAATGTATTCAAGTGTGTAGTTCTAATTGTGATATTTTGATTGATGTTTATTAAATTATGTTGAGTGCACGTCGGTATAGATGGTCATTTCTCTTATATAGATAAACAATGATTGCACACTGTGCGGTGGTGACAGTTACGTTTAAAACATATCCGCTAAAAGCTATATTGATGATTATACCCAATGTAGCGTTTATCGTCAAAAATATATGTTCCGCGACGCTTAAGTACGAAATCATATTTAGTGTCTAAGCAAGCCCCACTTCCGCACGCTTATCTTCCCATAGGGAACGATCTCAGAGATAAGGAACAATGCAACGAACAAAACACGCCCTTAGCCACTTTCTGGTTTCCGACAAAGTAATCCGATGGTATTGAATTAAACATTTACAACGCATATTACTTACCTCCGGATCTTATCACATTT
>VMBQ01008056.1:0-38614 GCA_007657795.1 Dreissena rostriformis
ACTACTACTACTACTACTACTACCACTACTACTTCTACTACAAGCCTAACAGTTGTTTATTACAATCCATCAACACTTGAGTAATCATTCGTTTCAATGTCGTGAATCGTTACTCGATAAATTGACTTAGGTGTACATGTATCCGATTTTACCGTAGTGAAGTTCGTGGAATGTATGATAAAAATGAAAATGTACCGTACAGGTGGTTATTAAAAAATGATATGCTTGCTATTTCTTATGTTGTTTTGTTTACCTCGTAATACCTGGATTGTGTATGGATTGAATTTGAAAATTTAACGTTGCATGTACTTAATAATGGTTGAACCTGGCTGAGACTTGAATTTCATGTGGACGCCTTATGTTTGGAATTGATTTTATTTATATTTCAAATCATGGTTTTGAATCTGGATTAAATTTGAAGGTCGTGCTCGCTAGCTCAAAATCGATTTGAAAGTAGTGTATTTCTATATACAATATCTGATTATATTTTATTAGTAAGGGCCGGATACCTGAATTCATTTCACGGTTATGTTTTCGACATACACTACACCGGTTTTAAACGATACTGCAAAATCATGCCGAACACGCCTCATGGCTTCGACCAAATTATCATTAAAGGTCTATGCCCGAGGATCATTTTCAATCAAACACCAGTACGAAAAGCATCGGTGATATAGTAAACGGATGTATTGAGACGCATGTTTATTAAAAAAAAAAAAAAAAAAAATNAAAAAAACATTTAATTTTCAAGAGGGACATTTGCTCAATACACCGCAATAGCGAACAATTAGAGTGACTTTAGCGCTTTGAATGTTTATAGCAGCATGATTTTAAGAATATAAATGCACGTGAGAAGGTAAGTCAGAGCAAAGAGCCCTTGCAAATGACACACATTTTCAAAACAAGAACGCGAAATGTACAAGATAGTCCCTCTTTATGTAAACTAACAGATTGTATACCTCGAATGAATGCATTCATAGTTTAATTTTAAATATTGTAGATTCTTAATTTCGAACTCATATCTACTTTGTATACGCAGAACTCGTCTAACGTAACTCTTAGTCGCATTACTCGTGTAATATTATTGTAATATAATGCCCTTGTATATTCCCTTCCGTTTCATAGCAGCGACCAAGCAATTCAATTGCAATTATATTGTGACAGGTGTTTATAATTCTTTCTCGAACACATGTATAAGACTCAATAATTACCATCGCACATGCCTGCATACGTGAGATACTGTAGATATTGTAGTACAGGACGAGCATCCACCTCATCATATCCCACCAATTATCTCTCAACATTACGTATATGTGTATCGTAATGGGGTGTATTGAAATTCATTAAACAACAATTTGTATGAAGCGCATAACGCTTCTTTCTTTATAAACTTGACACCAAATGAGAATGGCGGTTCACTGAATCCATTGTTTAAGTTATCTGATATCATATCAACAGATATCTGTAGATCAGTGCCTCCTGCTTTACTTGTACATACTTTGCCCTTCCTATGAAACCTCCTCTCTGCCTCCGCAAACACTATAGATGCTGAACGCAGATGACCACTGCAGTATAGCATAGATTCCATCTTCATGCAATCGAAGCGACGTCTGTATTAAAAAATATATTAAAAACACATTATAATCTCCCTTAAAATGGATGTTCCCTAATCGCAAAAAAAATGTTTCATGTGAAATTCGTAATGCAAATTTTAATAAATTCCACGGCAACGTCTTTCAATCTGAGATTATTGCATTTGCTACGTTAGGAAGCAAACGTGTGACATTATGTTCGATTGTTATAAAAGGACAATGAAGCGATTGTGTGATACATCTTAACGTTATAAGAAGCAATAAGCTTTAACTATAACTTCAACGTAAGCAGACAAGTTCATCTGGTCTTAACCGTCGTATACCATATTTATATAATCTATATCGTTATTCATCAATATCTATGTAAAATACAACATGTAAGTTGTTCTTTCTCATGGAATCCACATTATGTCAAAGGCGCTTCTGTTGCACTTGAGACAGTTTCCCATTGAATACGTTAACTTTTTATGCCCCATTTTTTTTTAAAGGGGTATATTGTGTTTGGCCTGTCTGTCTGTCATTCTGTCCCAAAACTTTAATCTCGGTAATAACTTTTGCAATATTGAACATAGCAACTTGATATTTGGCATGCATGTGTATCTCATTGACCTGCACATTTTGAGTGGTGAAAGGTCAAGGTCATCCTTCAAGGTCAAAGGTAAAAAAAAATCCAAGGGAAGTAATACGCTTAAAAGGGAGATAATTTCTATACCTGCCAAATGATACATAGAAATTNTAAATAAAAAAAAAAAAAAAAAAAAAATTTTCAATGTATTAAAGGTCAAGGTCAATGGCATCCTTCAAGGTCAAATATATGGGTCAAACTCGCTCAAAAGGGGGCATAGTGTTTCTCAAACACATCACTTGTTTCTATGATATAATGCGGGAAGCTTACGAAACGCAGACATTTTCTTAATGTATGTTTACATAGCAAACGTATAAAAAAAAATAAGATTATGCTCCTACCACAGAGAAGATGGTGTTCTTTGTATTGTGTCAAATCTGTTAGTTAACGAAACAAGACAAACCTTGCCCTATTTTTTGGATATGTTAGTGGGATCTTTATAAGATTTGCACAGAACGTGTGTTTTAAAAATATCTCTTCCGAAAATGTTTCCAGTCCGTTGAAAAAAGGCCCCTATAGGGCGGGACAGTTTTACTTATATGGCTATTGTAAAACTGCCTTAACACTCCAGAATTCACATGTTGTGTCCAATCTTTGTGAAACTTGCTCAGATTATTTATTCTATTGATATCATGGCTGAGTTGTCCAATCATCATGAAACTTGAACCCACAACCGTTGTTTAATTATATATCGATTGAGTGTAGAAATGGTTCCGGGTCGCTGGTAAACAAGGCCATAGTTACACATTGTGAGCGCTCTAGAACACACAATGTTTGTCCAATCTTCATGAAACTTGCTCGGAACATTTGTTATTAAGATGAATTGGCAGATTTCCACAAAAAGACCACATTTGAAAAACATGGCCGCGAGGGGGCGGGACAGTTTTCCACATACTTATGTTATGCTGTTGTGAACACTCTAAAAGTAACATTTTGTGTCCAATTTTAATGAAACTTGCTAGGAAAATGTGTTTTTATTATATCTCGATTTTAATTCTTAGTATGTTCTTACTATGTCCCTATGTGAATAGAAGTCGATTGCGTTGGGAACATATTGAACCTGCGCAGATTCAAGATTTGGGGTCGAAGAAGCAAACAAAAAAGGCACCTCATTCACAATATTTCTTATTATCTATCAATGAATACTTGCTACTAAAAATTCGGAACACGCCCGCGCATGTACCAAACACTTTACCCTTTTTTACAAACTGCAAAGAACAACATGTCCGACTCAAGGGCAAAATCGACTTAAATCGAGTTACCCTAACTGGGAACGTTAAAAAAACGTTTATACGGTGAGCAAGGACATTAATTTACGATCTTTTTAGATCAGACAGCAAGCCAATGAAGCTAATAACCAACAAACTATTATGTTATTGGGTTTATATTAACTGTTAACGGTAAATAACAACTTTACTTTAACGGCGAATAATAAATAAAACAGAACGCGTTATGGTCGAACATACAATTAAAGCGAGTATTACATTAATTTATTTAATTTAATGAACTTTATAAAAACTTAATACGTTTGCAACAGTACGAGTGGAATAAAAGTCGCTAATAGCAAAACTTAATGTGATCATTACTAAATAAAACATTGTTAAGCATTCGTTATTTAAGATCTACAACAAAGTATATTAGAAATCTGCAAAATGACATTTGAATATAACGCTATAATTTATTTATCACAAACAATTCCGATACTCGGAATATATATATATTTACACATTGATACAAATCATACATCAGTAGTACATTTTAACAATAACAAACACAACTTTTAAAAATGTCTATGCACAAGATGACCATTAATACCACACTCCCGTTTAAGGTTAGAGTTGAGATACTATACAGTAAGTGGATATACTAGTTTTATTTCGTAAGATGAACATTTTAATTAAAATATAAATATCAGGTTACAAGTTTTGTATAACAATTTCACTTTATATGCACATTAGATTCAGACAAATATATGTTAAGAATATGTAGTTTATTTGTGACTCTAGAATCATCATTACACATTATATTTAGCAAACAAAAATTAGCATCCGTATTTCAACATACGCATACACATAACTTTTGATTGAAACTGCAACTCGCGCTAAACATAAAGCTACCACTTGGCCATTAAACTATGTTAAACTTTACCGACTGTGAACATTATAGTGTCCACATAGCGTGGTTGAACTTCATAGAATTCCGTTTATTTTTGAAAATAGAAAGAAAACATGATCTGTGACATAAAATATATAGAAAGTCACCATATAGTAAATTACCCAGATATTATCATTTTAATACGATAAATTGATACGATTTGGAAGATTACGTTGACGTTTTGCAACGGAGCAGATGTTTAAAAGTTATCAAAATCGAATTTCGTTTTTGACAGGTATGCTCGTAAAATCTTAATATGCTGCCGTTTGTGTTCTGGTCTGCATTTGAAAACACTGTCAAATGTTGGTTCATTTTGATATGAGTATGTCGCTCTGTGTCAGAAAATGTAACAAAACACGCAATGTTAAGTTATTGACGCCAGAGCTATAATATATATGTATGAATATGAGAATACAAATAATTATGTGTTCAATGTAAACGTAAATACACAGATAAAAGACACATTAAACGCATTACTTTTTCATATTCAATTTATTACATTCATGTATATTTAAACACTAAATGTATGATTTAAAAACACCATTTTATTTAACAGCCACCCTTTTTGTCATTGAAGTGAATATTTAGTACAGTATTGGTTTAATCATAAAGTGTTATGGAATCGCGTATATAATCGACAAAAATGCAATGAAGCTGCATTGCGGACCGAATTGCATTCAATGGATGTAGAGTACATATTCAATGCACCTGGAATATGATTTGATTATTCTAAAAGATGACCTAACATGTTGAATGCTGTATGTAGGTCATCGCGAATTTTGAATTGTATTTCATAATCACAGTATTTTGCAAGTTTGTTTATTGCGTGTTTCTTTCCCTCATCATTCGTCGATGACAGGTATTGCAAGTAGTAGAGAAATGGTCCGACATCTGTAATTAATATATACTTTAAACCGGCCTGTTTATTCTCGGACCTGTTTGTTTGTATGACATTGGTATGCATTTTTCGTAGAAAAGATGTTTTGGTACACAGTTAATTTCATTTTGATCAAACATGACATACATGTCTTCTGTAACGCATCTCATAAACAGTTCTGTCTCTGTACCCAAGTTTAATCTTTCATCCCGGTTTACATGATATGGTCTATGTTCCATTTCTAATTCGAACATGGTCTCGATTGTTTCCAGTAATCTGTGTGCGCGTAGAAACTGATGTGAGCACACAAGCATCGAAGCATACTTTAAATAGTTCGAGATGTATGTCGACCCGTTAAAAGATGTTTCATACAGGTTTATAATACCACAAGAAACTATGCTATAATTTTCTAAACAAGAAGATGCTCTATATGAAGCTCTTGTGCAAATTAATAATTTAAATATATGTTTAATTTCCGTACTGTATTTACAATGTTCTGTCGTAGCCACTGACACAATATTAGAATCTAATAAATCTGAGCATTTTATGTGATTAACAATGTCGCACATCAAACGTTTAATTATTTTGGAACGCATGTTATCGCTATACTCGATCGTGTCATCAATTAATCCCAGATTCCTGGAAAATCGTTTTCCAATGTTATCCATGTGAAAAGACTGAATACTCCCTAAGCTTGAGTGAATCAATAATGTACATTTATCTTTCAAACTTTGAACTTCGTGCACTTTAAATTTTCCTGCAAACAGATTTACATTAGCAATTGTGTAATGTGGACAATAGCGTCTTTTCAGAAAACGACAAAGAGTATTCAGACATTAGATTACACATTGTACGAGATTGTCATCTTTCCATATATCTTCTGGATATTGCTCAACTGTAAATAAAAGAGACGTTTTCATGTGAAAAGTACTTAAACTAACTCCGTCGTCGTTGCTAAGTAACTCTTTTCTTATTATTTTCGTCATAATGTACGCCTTCATCTGCACGGTGTCAAGGTCAATCATAAGCAAACGTTCCATCATGTTTGTGGATATTCGAAAATGCATCTCGGCATATCGCTGTGGGTTATGTACTTGCAAGTAGCCTAAACGACGGTAATTGTCATAAACAAACGTGTTTTTGCGAATTCCAGAGTGTAGTACATACGAATCGCATTCTTTTAATTTTAACAGAGTTCCTGGCTTTGGCCAATGACCAGGCTTTGATCTTGTAAACGATATTCTACAGTCATCAGGCAACGCCAGGCATCGAAAGCATACGACGAGTCAGTTGAGCCGTTTCCAGTTATAACCGTTACTGCAGGTCCAGTTAATGTTGGTTCCGCTGGGAAGATTCCATCAATTGTTTCTAGTAACGACTGATCTAGAATAAACTTGTTAGAAATAAGCAATCTTTCGTGATGATCGAATAAAAATAAATCCTTTAATATTTTGATTCTTCATTAACCGTGTTTTTGCAAAGAGGTTCAATTGTATTTCCAACACGTTTCACAGCCTGTAAGCAGCAACATTATGGATGACTCATTGAGTCTTTAATTATATAGCAATTTAACTTTGATTCCTTGAAATTAAAATCAGATTCATTCACACAAGCAATATGGTCCTTATCATAAACTAGTATATCGGTGTCGGACTGCATACCAAGAGTCGTTGAGCCCTCGATTTGACTGCCAAATACATGTTTCACTAATTTTCTATTCAATGTTTTGTTTTCAATAGACCAACATTTTTCCCTAACATGATAAACGTGTCGTCTAAAAGATATTAATTCTTCATTCGCTCCTATATCGTCCATAACATGCGATAGTCTGGTAGAGATCTTTTTATTACTTTCTTCATCCATATTTTACGGACGTATACTCTCTAAGCGTTGATTTGGATCTTGGCGATGATTTGGTATGGCTTGGTACAATGGCACTACAATGTCTTCATAGCAAACAGTTGTTTGGATCAATATGTTTTCAAATGAACAACATGATGTACAATTGTCATGAAGCTTCTGAAACTACAAAAAAAGCTCTGATTTTAGAAATGTCGATGTCATTTTTGATTAAAAATGAAATGATGTTAAAATAGTATTTTAAGCTAGATCGTGAAAAAAAACACTTAAACAAGAAAGTGTCAAATTCATTCGCGACGAACAGAGCCATGACATGACATTGACGAAGGGAAATGTTCGTCAACACAAAAATTTCACGCCTTGAAAATACCAAAAACGTCTCGCGTCATCAAAAATAGGTAGAGTTGTGTAGTTTTAAACAACGTAATATACTGTAATTACAATGCATTTTCATGTGTTGGATCCAATATATGTTTTTCCATGATTCCATATGCATGTCAGCCATAATTGATTAATAATTTATAATGCGTTTTATAGCGTAATACATATTTCACACGTACATTATTGTAGGTGAATTGGTACTCGTATTATTGAAATGTGTCTACAATACAATGTCAAGAGGGCGGAGTGTTTAAAAATATGCATATGTAAATGTACACATGTATATGTTTTGGCATGTGTTTATAGTCAATTTAAGTGTTATCAGTTATGTATGTGAAAACAACGCCGAATATGTGTTTTAATCTTTATTGAACTTTAATCAAGCATTTAAGGTGCTAAAACTGATAACATAAGATATTAACACCAAGTTCTTACCAAACACATATTGTGCCATGATAAATCAGTCACTCTGGTTTCTGATTAATCAACGAAATCAACGAAATCAAGATGTATGATTTGAATTGACCTTTCCAATGCGGTGGCCCAGCATCAATCATTTCATGTCAAATGTCATGTACGTATTTTACCTGTTTTGGAAAGGCACGTGGTCACTTTACGTAAATAAACAATAGCGAATTGTTAACAGAAAGTGCTCCAATGCATGATAATGTTTCTGGACTTTCATATTTCATGTTTAAGTAAAATATTCGTCCATGTTATATTTCGGTCCATGCATGAATTACGAAAATAAGTCCATATTAATCGTTTTACTAACTCCATGGGCATGATTTTAACAAACTTAGCACAGGACAAATAAACAGTGTAACATGCCATTTACCAATTTTCGGGCGTTGCAGTTCCAGATAATTAAAAAATGTTCACTTCATACATATAAGAGAAACAAGGAATTCCCAGGGCAGGACCATTTTCAACACTTGGTAGAGGACCACCAAACATTATATAAACCAAATACCAAACATTTAGGCTTTAGGGTTAAAACACATTTTGTTTGTAACAGTTCTCACGTGACCGTGAGGGCAGAGCAAAGTTTGACCACAGGGGCATGATTTGAACATTCTTGGTAGAGAACCAATATACATATATAATATAATATAATGGTATATGCCAAGTACCAAACCTCTTGGGTTAAGGGTTTGGAGTTTAGAGATTTTTAAGGTGAATGTAAGTAACAAAAAAAAAACAGTGCAGGGCCAATTTTTGTAGAGGACGACCCTACCATGTTACATGCCAAATACTAAACTTCTGGACCTTGCATTTTCTGAAATTTCAAGGTTTAATTTTAAATTATATTTTAACCCCAATGTCACCTAGAAGTTGGTAAACCTCTTAGCCTTGTGTTTTGTGACCTACACATCCAGCAGGCAGGCATGATTTAACCAACATTGAAAGAGTGTCGCCCAAGAATTATTCCTTTGAAGTTTTGTTAAAATCTGCCTAGCAGTTTAGGAGAATTCGTAGGAAGACAAAGTTAAAGCCCGCACTCACCGACATACGAAGGACATCACGTTATCCCAAAACTTCCCATGAGCTTTATGTGCTCAAAAGAGCTAATAGAATAAGGAATGGTATAACGACCTTAATCAGTCAGCATTTAAATCATCTCAACAGAACTGGTTTATTCAGGAAACAGAGTCAGCTAATTCCTATATTTTTCTGATTAAATAGTTAAAATAAATACAGATTATTAACAAAATCTTTATTACTAGAACACTTTGCAAAAAGAACAAAGCAGCTAAAGCCTTTTTATACAGTTCTTTATTAGAAGTTTTTTGTTAAAATGAAGAAATGTATAAAACTACTTAAATATGAACAAACACTCAAAGACAATACCAAAGAGCACACATATTTGATCAAAAACCCAAGTACGTACATAAAATAGCTAACAATACATTTATACCAGATTCAAACATTAACACCTAAAGATACATCAACTTGACAACTTTATGGAAAGTATTCGGATACTATATTGTGAATGCATATTCTTGTTATATTACCTGAGAGCTACGTGTTAATTAAATTATAAATATCAGGTAATAGTAATTTGTTATGTCAGTTTCACCCTGAATATATATCATTTTCAGAAATGCATATGTCTAGCAGATGTTGTTAAGGTATGACATTGTAAGGATTTTTACAAATTATGTTAAGCAAACACACATTAACATAAGTATATCAGTTTATTAAAATGTGTATAAGCTTAACTATCGATTAAAACGGAATCTGTTACAAATTTTTTTTAAACAATCGGTTCAAAACATTACAGGAGCTTATGCAGTTTCTATCTTTCCGACCATTTTCTCTTTCCCCTTTATTGTTTCGTGATGTACCCGCTGGTTTCATCTCATTCAACCAAATTTTATCGTAACTCATATTATGTATACATGAATGATAACATATCTGGTAATGCTATCAAGCAAGATGGTTTACTGTTTAAAGCAAATTATTGGATATACAGCTATTTCGGAATACGTTCCTGACCTGGGGCGGGCTATGCTAATTGAAATTGTCAAATGCATAAACTATTATAGCACCATAATTATATTCGTCATAAATTATACAATTAGTCCGCCAGTGTTGCTTTAGAAGGCCATACAGTGATATTGTTTAATCGACCTTGACCGCGTTCTTAGAATGGTTGGAACAATGTTCGGTTTCTGCAAAACATTTTTCATTCAATAACTTCTGTCTGACAAGCATTCATATCGTTTTAATATTAATAATAAACATTGTTTTTCCTGTCTGACTATAAAAGTATAGTTTTTAACTGCATAGAATTCTGTTTGTTTGAAAATTTAAAATTGGAACATGACATATTATGTTACTTAAATACATATAAAGTCACAGAATCGTAAAAAAACTTCTTGGTTATTATTTTACAAATAGATTAGATTTTAAATGAAAGCTTACCTCTTATTTTAACAAACGGAACAGTTATTTACAAATGTTTACCAGAATGCTTAGCTTTTTAATATTTATAATGTACCTAGTATTTCCTTTCTGTCCATAAAAGTACAATTCTTTAACTCAATATAATTCCCTTTTTTAAATAAAAGAGCATATATTCTGTAACTAAAAATGGCTGTAAATTCACATAATTGTTTTAAAAAACTGTGAAGTTATTATTTTAGAAATGAAATTGATTTTCATGATAACTTCTCTGTGTAACATATGAAACCGTTATTTTAAAGTATTGAAGATAGTATTTAATTTAAACAAGAGGGCAATGATGGCCCTGTTCCGCTCAACTTTTAATAGAACTGGCCCGGTGACCTAATTTTTGACCCCCAGATGAACCATATACGATCCAAAATCAGATATTATGAAAATAAACATTCTGACTATATTTTATTTATATCAGATGAAAACTACGACCTCTATTGTCAACACAAGGTTTTTCTATGATTTGACCAAGTGACCTAGTTTCTGACCCAAATACAATCCCAACCCAGATTTCATCAAGATTAATATTCTGACTGTATTAAGATTGGATGAAAACTGTGACCTCTACTGTCTAAAGAAGTTTTTTAAACTTTGACCTAGTGGCCTAGTTTTTTACCCTAGATGACCCAAATTCGATTCCAACCCAGATTTTAACAAGACAAACATTCTGACCATATTTCATTAAGATCTGATAAAAACGGTGACCTCTATTGTCTACACAAGGTTTAACTATGATTTGACCTAGTGACCTAGTTTCTGACCCCAGATGACCCAAATACAATCCCAATACAGACGTCATCAAGATAAACATTCTGACAAAATTTCAAAAAGATTGGATGAAAACTGTGACCTCTATTGTCTTCACAATGTTTTTCTATTATTTGACCTAGTGACCTTGTTTTTGACCCCAGATGACCTTAATACAATCCCAACCCAGATTTTATCAAGATAAACATTCTGACCAAATTTGATAAAGATTGGATGAAAACTGTGACCTCTACTGTCTACACAAACAAATTGTTGACGCAAGCACGCACTTCGTGACAGGTGAGCTAAAAAAGTATTTTCATACGAAATAAAACATTTCTTATATCTATTTGTGTATAATACGTCATTGAAAGTTATATAATTCAGAGCAATAATATGAATGTGTGTGTAATCTCTTAAGAAAACATAATACTAACTTCATGGATTCATAAACATATATTTACATTAGTTATTGTTAATTTTATTTTATAATAAACACAATTTTTAAATAACATAATAATATGAGAATAACAGATAGTTTACAAGTACAAACAATAAAAGTCAATCTTAAGATAACATGTAAAGATTATTTTTTGGAGAAAAAAACAGTCTCTTTCTTGCAAATAGGTTTAAGACAGAAATTCGGTCGGGGTTAACGAACTATAACTGTAAACGTTTTGAGGTCAGTGAAACACCGGTTTCCAATACCAATAATATTAGTCATAGTGCTTGAGTATGACATAAACCAGGACAAAGGTTAAAACAACTTGCCATAAAAGGGAAAACCTATTAATAACACACAAAAGAACTATCTTACGGAGTTTCCGGAGATTGTCGATTTATCACGATCGAAGCCCCCTTGTACCGTTATTTAATGCTATGTCTGGCTGTTCTAAGTTGTCTTGTCTTGCAGGTATTGGTATATGTAGTTATCTACACTTTGGATATTAATTTGTTGTTTGTATTATTTTTCTAAGTGCGGAAATTAATAGTTAAGAAATAATATCAAGTGTATTTGGATTTTATTATAATAATTGATAATATTATATTGTTAATTCTAAAGGATTATTTGGTATGTAAACAATTACGTACAATTTATAATTCCTAGACCGCAGACTTATATACCAGGTACTAAAATATATTCTTATTATTGTCAGTTATTTACGTTAATGGAAATTACCGTGGAAATGTTTTATTACAAATTTTACATAAGATACTTTTATAAACTGTGCAGACATATTTATACGTATACTATGTTAATATGTATGAACATTAAAAATGGTCTTGTCTTGCAGAAAATAAACTTTGGACTACCTTAGACAAGATCGTTGGTTTTGAATTAATATCATCAACCACCAGACAAGGAATATATTTAATAATTAGCGCTGAACGCAGCAATAGAAATAACATTTAATAAATAAATAAGAGTAACATTCAGAGTACGGACTAAATAATGAAATATCCTAAAATCATACAAAAGATCCCGAGTAAGAATTAAACATTAATCAATAATACAATATACTGTATGACATGTGAATCAAATACAATTAACGTATGTGTTCAATAAGTAAACGTGTGAACATCGAATGATAAAAGACACGTTATGCTCGGTATTTTTGTAGATTAAATTCACAAGTAAAAACACTTCTAAACAAAAGTATATTATTGTTCCTGAATGTCAAATTTAACGCTTTCTAAATCTATGTTTTAAAAACACCAGTTCATTTATTACTTACAATCTTCCTGTCTGGTACACCTTTTTATCAAGTGTTTAATCTCGCATATATAATCGACACATATGCAATAAAGCTGCATTGTAGACCGAATAGCATTCAAGGGATATAGTGTACATTGTTAATGCACCTGTCATTTAATAATTCGAGGAGATGACCAAACATGTTAAATGCTGTATCTAGGTCATCGCGAGTTTTGACTTTATATTCATAATAGCAGTTTTTTTGAAAGTTTGTTTATTGCGTGTTTCTTTCTCGCATGTTTTGTCGATGACATATATTGCAAGCAGTAGAGAAATGGTCTTGCATCTGTTCTTAATATATATTTTGAAGTTGGCATATTAATTATGGGATCTGTTTGTTTACATGACATGGGTATGCATGTTTCATATACAAAATGTTTTGGTACACAGTTTGGTTCTTTTGGACCAAACACGACAGACATGTCTTCTGTTACGCATCTCATAAACATTTCTGCTGGTTTACTCCAGTTTGATCTTTCATCCCGGTTGACATAACATGCTCTTTGATCAACTGTCGATTTGTATATCTTTTCGATTGTTTCCAGTAACCTATTTGCGCGTACAAGCTGATGTGAGCAGACAAGCATCGAAGCATACTTTAAATAGTATATACACCCGCTGATGGATGTTTCATACATGTTGATTATATCACAAGAAATAAGTTTGTCATTTTGTACACATTTCGATGCTCTCTGTGATGCTCTTGTGCAACATAATTCTTTAAATATATGTTTAATTTCCGAATTTTATTTAGGATGTTCTGACGAAGAAGCTGATACCAGATCAGAGTCAAATAACTCTGCGCCTGATAAGTTCTGAGCCATTACAAACATCAAACTTTTAATTATATCAGAACGCATTTCATCGCTAGACTCGATCGTGTCATAAATTAATCCCATAGTCATCATGGATAATCGTTTCTCAATGTTATCCACGTGTAACCTTTGAACACATTCTAGGCTTAAGTAAATCCATTCTGTACATTTATCTTTCAAACGTTTAAGTTCATACGCTTGAAGTTGTCCTGCAAACAGATTTACATTATCAATTGTGTAATGTGGACAATAGCGTCTTTTCAGAAAACGATAAAGAGTGTTCAGACAATAGATTACACATTGTACGAGGTTGTCATCTCTCCATATGTCTTCTGGATATAGCTGAACTGTAAATAAAATAGCTGTTTTCATGTGATAAGTACTTAAAACGACGTCGTTACTCATTAACTTTTTTCTCATTATTTTCGTCATAATGTACGCCTCCATCTGTACGATGTTAAGGTCAAAGATAAGCAAACGTTCCATTATGTTCGTGGATATTCGGAACTGCATGTCGACGTATTTTGGGTGGTATTGTACTTGCATGTATCCCAAATGACGGTCATTATGATACAAAAACTTGTTTTTGCGAATTCCAGAATGTAGTACATACACCTCGCATTCTTGTAATTCCAATAGTTTCTTGCTTAGGCCAATGACCAGGCTTTGGTCTTGTGAAAAAAGGTCTACATTCATCAGGCAAGGACATGTATCGAAAGCATAAGACGAAGTCAGCGGCGCCGTTTCCAGTAATAACCGTTATTGCAGGTTGTTAATTTTGAATCCGCTGTGAAGAATCCATAATTATTTTCTAGTAACGAAGGATCTAAAACAAACTTGTTATAAATAAGACATCGTCCGTGATGATCGAATAAAAACAACTTCTTTGAATGTATTGATTCTTCGCTAACTGTGTTTTCGAGAAGATGTTCAGGTGTATGTCCAACACGTTTCACGGCCTGTAAGCAGCAACATTGTTGATAACTCATTAAGTCTTTAATTATAAGATTATTTATCTTTGATTCCTTGAAATTAAAATCTGATATATTCACACAGGCAATATGGTCCTTATCATAAACTAGTATATCGGTGTCGGACTGCATACCAAGAGTCATTGAGCCCTCGATTTAGCTGACAAATATATGTTGCACGAGTTTCGTTGTCAATGTTTTGTTTTTCATAGAACAAAACTTTTCCAGAACAAGATAAACGTGTCGTCTAAAAGATATCAATTCTTTATTCGCCCCTATATCGTCCATAACAATTGAAAGTCTGGTAGAGATATTTGTATTAGTTTCTTCGTCCATACTGTAATGATGCCTATCTTAGCGTTGATTTAGAGCTTGGCGTTTATTGGGTGTGGCTTGTAACCATGGTACTACACTGTCTTCATAGCAAACAGGCGTTTGGATCAATATGTTTCCAAATGAAGAACATGATGTCCAATTTTCATTGTTGTTCAGAAACTACAAAAGTGATTTTAGAAATGCCGATATCATATTTGAGACGAATGCATAGTTTAAATAAGTATTTGTAAGCTGAAACAAATACTTTCACAAAAGGTGATCAATTCATGCACTGTTCAAAGTCATGCATGACAAAGAAACACTGTGCATTAGAAAGTATTTTACAAGTTTGGCTATTTATTATATCACAGTGTTAATAAAACATAAAAAGGTTGTGATCTCATTTAATTCTCTTCATAGCGATAGTTAAACATTTTTTAAATTTTAATTGCACTGTTTTGTGTCGTCACAATATCGTTTCGAAAACATGTTTGTCATCAATAAATGCTAAATTAGTGTTATACTGAACATTAAACTAGATGTCATTGAAACCTGGTCAAATACTACTTGCGTGAGGAAGTATTTGTAATGATAACATAATAGGAAGATTATTTATTCTATTCTAGAAACAATATAATTTGGAAACATATATACACATGTCAAAACAGTTATTCTTACAATTTTGAAAACAACATTTACAATACTATTAGTATGTGTTATAAATAAGACTACACTACTAAGTGGCCTAAAATATAGATAAATATGCAATTTTCTTGCGTTAATTATGCATCGAGAAATTTGAACGTAAATAGAACATTACCTTCTTTTCATGTTATTAGATGTTTTTGAGTAGGTCGTTTGGTCGATCGGTCCGTTACCATTTTAATGGAAGAAATATATATGGGGTATGTGTTGGATTTGTTAGATTTCGGGGTATTACCGTTAAATAATATTCTCATTAAATTTAATATAAGGATAATAGCTTCACGAACGTTTTCACATAAACAACACACTCTGTATAAACTGTATTAATGCTGCAATTTACCGGATGACATGCATGTATGTCTGCCTATATATTATTTACATGTTGTATAGTTACTAGTACGCATTATCAAACGGTAAATTATGTTGTTTTAAAATCAATAAGCAAAGAGATGCCAGTTTAAATCTTATGGTTTGACACACTGGATAAGAATATTTTAAGACATTGAGACTAATATTGGCACATCATGGTGTAACTAAAAAATTCAAATGGTCTAGTTGACCAGCTACGTTACGTGGCAAAGCCCATAATCTACTATATGTAAGAATTAAAAAAAAATGAAACGCAAATGAAGAAAAAATACCTTATTACCATTTTGACATATGGTGATATTTATGTCACTCAAACATTTTACTTGCAGAATTATTGCAAACAATATTTTAAACATTTGAAAACATATTTTATTAATAAGTTGAAAGAAAGGTCCAACTTTGCCTTATTCTTTATAAAATGCAAAAACACTTCAACTAAAAATTAATATTATAAGTAAGATTTTAAAATATAAAGGTTCCATTTAAGTAAATCCCAGTGTTTATTATTAAGACGCTCATTGGATAGAGTGTTATAGAACAGCGTTAACGCTGATCAAAACGTGATTAAGGTATGCCTTTGAGGCCATGCTGTGTCCTGCGTTCGTCATCGTACGTCGTGATCTGTGCAAAGTCATTATATTGTTAGCTTTCTAGAGAAACTATTTTTAAAATTAATAATTTAGATCATTCAAAATGTGTTTATGGACAGTATATTAGCCGTGTTTGGATGTAGAATGTTCACAGACTTATTATATAATTTTACTTAGTTAACTAGTTTTTGACCCCACGTGGCCCAGTTTCAAAATTGGTCGACATATTATTGTACAAATATGCTGACCAAGTCTCGTGAGCAAACAAAAATGTTTTCTATAGATCGTTCACAAGCTTTTTTTCTTTAATACGACATAGTGGCCAAGTCGTTTTGCAAGTGATCATGTTTCTAACTCAGACGAGATATAACTGTGACAAATAGTGTGACCAAGTTTCTTGCAACCACTTCTTGCATGCGTCGTGTTTACAACATGTACCAATAAACCTATAGAAACGATTATACTGTCAAAAGAATGTATCCTTATTCAAATAACACTGTTATACAACTTTCAGCTTCCCGCATACAATCAGACCATAAGACACTCGGGTTAACAAACTTGGAGCAACGTAACCTTTTCATTTCTTTTTCTATAATCGTCAATTCAAACTTTCGCCTGCTGTTTGATAACGGATTTTTATCAAGTTTTTGTTTTGAACATTTCTCCACAAAGACACGCAATTTGAAGACGAGTGCAACACAAATTGTGTTTATTGTGATGTTTTAGGTTGATTGAAACTCGATGTTATAGGCATAGATGGGACTTATTATTTACATGGTTTTTGCCTTAACCATGAGGAACTTTGAGCTGTGTGTATGTAGCCATAACATTTTAAGCTCAACGCAATCAAGAAGAACTCCATTTTGTATGTGTAATTCGGATCTTTACGTCTCTAAAATGCATCTTATTACTATGATTTCATATGCAGCAGTGAAAGTTTCATTCACACTATTATCCAATGGAAACCATATCGATGGACTGATGATTTCATCAAATAATCGTGACGACCAGAGCCATTACTTGACGCTTACGATGGAAAATATTCGTCATCAAAAACCGTACAGTCGTGTCTTAAAAATGCTAAAAATGTCTCGCGTCATCAAAAATATTCGGAGTTTAGTATTTTTAAACTAACTAATAGTAAGTGAGATCATATTTTCATTTGCTTTGTGCAGTAAATATTTTGCCATGATTTCATATGCATGTTAGCAAGGATTGATCAATAATTTATAATGCGGTATATATTGTAATAAACATTTCACAAGTACATTATGTTCAGTGTATTGTTACTTTTATTATTGAAATGTGTCTACACTACAATGTCAACAGGGTTGGGTGTTTTAAAAAATGCCTATGAATATGTTTACAATAATATGTATGTCATATTTATTCAACCAACTATTTTACATCCGTTTTGTATATTAAAACAACGCCGATCATTTGTTTTAATCTTGAGTCAAATTTAATGACGCAGATTAATCACACGATTAAAGTAGTAAAAAATAAAGCATAACAAATGTATAATTACTACGGAACATACACATATTTTGCCATGATTAATCAGTCACGTTGGTCTCTTATTAATCAACTAAATCAATATGTATGAGTTGTATTGACCGTTTCAGGGCGGTAGCCCAGTTTTAATAATTTTTATGTTAAATGTCGTGTTGTATGAACTATTCGTCTATTGGAAAGACACTTAGTCACTTACATTAAACATAAGACTAGCCAATTTGTTAACCGAGATTGCTCTCCTGTATGATTATTTTTCTGGATTTTCATTATTCATAATTTTATAAAATATTCTTACTTGTAATATGTCAGAACATGTATGAATTACGAACATAAGTCCATAGCATCATTTTTTTTACACACATTTATAGTCAAAATCTCAAGGCATTCCCCCCTCAAGTTTACTTTAAATGTTATCGCAGTTAATGGTCACCTCGATTATGTTAAGCGATTTGTTGTCGTCGTCAATATATTGACAATAATAAACAATTTGTTTATACTTATATACGCAATCATATATAACTTTCACTAAACATAAGCAAACACCGATATGTACTCCTTACGGAGTCAAAGAGTCAAATTATTGAGTTACTGAGTTGATCATTTTATTTTCGGCAAACAATATAAATTATCTGCGAAATGTGTATTGTATAAAACCTATCAGAAAGGAACTTTGTTATACATATACTACAAAGAATATCCATTCAATTCACCTAGTACTCAACTAAAAATATCCAAATTTATTTCCTTATGTATAGCAAAGTTTCGGCAGGCTATTTCATAACATAAGAGCAAAATCTTCATGAATACTACCAACATAACTCTTGCAAACAACTTGCATTCATTAATTTATGTGCGTTTGTTAAGAGAGAACCTGATAAGATCTAAGATAATTATGTCATACTATACATATATAGAACGCAGCTGTCTTTTGCAATGATGTGATATAATTGAATTGTTAGAATAGTCTCACAATTTGTTTGACAAAACTAAGAGCTTTACACAAACCAGTAATTTACACTAAAAAGTAGTAAATGTATACCACATATCCGTGTGACAGAACGTTGTCTGGTTGGAAACATTTAAAATAAGTTAACATAATACATATTTGATGACTGACATTTCACACTTTTTACAAACCCGTATGTATTAGAGAAATATACCATAATAAAGAAATGCTATATTATAATATAAAATTAGTTGAATAAGTCTGATGCAGTATTAACGTATTAGTACGGAATCCGGATAGTGCTATCTATAATCTCGCCCTTCTTTCATCAAGGGCGACACACGATACACGATATTTTGCGCGACAGTCACGGCGACGCACGATATTTTGCGCGACAGTCGCGGCGACGCACGATATTTTGCGCGACAGTCGCGGCGACGCACGATACTTTGCGCGACAGTTGCGGCGACGCACGATTTATTTAACACGAAATATCGCCCTTGAGCGACAGTCGCCCTTTTATATGCTATATATCGCCCTTTGAACACGACCATCGCCCTTTAAACACGACCGTCGCCCTTTATGAACGCGACCGTCGCCCTTTTATATGCGATATCTCGCCCTTTGAACACGACCGTCGCCCTTTATGAACGCGACTGTCGCCCTTTATATGCGATATCTCGCATATAAAAGGGCGACGGTCGCGTTCATAAAGGGCGACGGTCGTGTTCAAAGGGCGACAGTCGTGTTCAAATGGCGAGATATCGCATATGAAATGGCGACTGTCGCAAAAGGGCGATATTTTGAGTTAAATACATCGTGCGTCGCCGCGACTCTCGCGCAAAATATCGTTCGTCGCCGCGACTGTCGCGCAAAATATCGTGCGTCGCCGCAACTGTCGCGCAAAATATCGTGTATCGTGTGTCGCCCTTGATGAAAGTAAGGCGAGATAAAAGATGGCTCTATCCGGATTCCGTATATTAGCCATGAAAATGTTCGAACATCCATGTTCAATATTAAGTGGCAATCGCAAAATCAAATACTCCTTTAAAATGTTAATAATGACAATGTGTATTGCTTGTCTCAGAGAAAAGCATCAGTTTACGGTGTCTATAATCTTATCTGAATGACGAGGAGAAGTGTTAATCAAGTATTGCTCGTCTGCGATGGCTTTCGTGTTGGTTCGTAGCCGACTGGACGCTTTATTTGCATATGTGCTCATAGCTCGGACAGGACGTTTGACTTGCCCTGTTCTAGGTTCTTTCCATACTGACAGAGCTTACTTCAACCGGAATGACCCGGATGGAATCTCGATTCTTTATGAGTATGATTGAGATATCTAGGTACGTCCACTATGTCCTCTCGTGAGCTTCTTCCCAGTGGAGTTTTAGTTCTAGGAGTACTTTCTTTTCTTTATTGGAGTTTGCTGTTGACCAGATAACAATGTTTGGTCGGAGTTTTGTCTGGATCACATCTGGCAAAGTTTTCTTGTCTGGTCGACCATAATTTTCCGGTTCTTATTTTAATATATATGTTGTACCACTGGTTGTCGGCACGTCCCTAACGAACAAGATCAACTATGGTCTCTTCGCCTTGTGATGTCGATTTTTCATTCACTATTTCACAAGAAGGTCAGCAATAACTAGAGAGAACTTACGAGAACATAGTATGACAAACTGCAAATATGCGTTTGAGGGTTCCATTCTGGTTTTACAGTGAGCATCCAGGATCTTTGCTAAGCAAGCTTCCATCTCTTCAGGTTTGTGGACGTCGGCAATAGAACTAAGACTGACTAATATACTACTTCTCTGCCTAAGATACATTATACTCGGTACTCTTTTCAGTTGCCAATAATCAAGTAAAACGTGAAATTATTTAATTGTTCATTGATGCAGTTTAAAACACATATAAATTTATGTTTTAAACACACACATATATTAAACGACAGCAATTTTCTAATACTCATTTATTATGAAGTGGTATAGTCTCGCATATATAATCGATGCATATGCAATAAAGCTACATTGAAGACCAAAAGGCATTCAAATGATATAGTGTACATTGTTAATGCACCTGGGATATGATTTGATAATTCTAGGAGATGACCAAACATGTTAAATGCTTCATATAGGTCATCGCGTTTTTTTACTTGTAATTCATAATAACAGTATTTTGCAAGTTTGTTTATTGCGTGTTTCTGTATTATATCATTTGTCGATGACAGGTATTGTAAGTAGTAGATAAATGGTCTGGCTTCTGTTATAAATGTATACCTTTGAAGCGGCATCTTAATTCTCGGATCACATGACATTGGTATGCATTTATCGTAGACTAGATGTTTTGGTACACAGTTTGTTTCCTTTCGATCAAACATGACATACATGTCTTCTGTGATGCATCTTTTAAACATTTCTGCTGGGGTACTCGAGTTTGATCTTACATCCCGGTTCACATAACATGGCTTTTGTTCCACTGCTGATTTGAACATGTTTTCGATTGTTTCCAGTAACCTGTTTGCGCGTACAAACTGATGTGAGCAGACAAGCATCGACGCATACTTTAAATAGTTCGATAAACAGGTAAACCCGTCGATAGATGTTTAATACATTTTGAAAATATCACAAGACATTTGTGTGTCGTTTTCTAAGCAAGTCGATGCTCTCTGTGAGGCTCTTTTGCAACATAATAATTTATATATATGTTTAATCTCCGTACTGTATTTAGGGTATTCTCTCGTTGTCGCTATAACAAGGTCGGAATCAGATAACCCTGTGCCTGAGAAGTATAGAGCAATTCGAATCGTCAAACGTTTAATTATTGCGGAACGCATTTCATCGCTAGCCTCGTTCGGGTCATCAATTTATCTCATATTTTTCATGGATAATCGTTTCCCAATGTTATCCATGTATAACCTTTGAACACATCCTAGGCTTGATTGAATCAATTCAGTACATTTTTTTTCAAACTTGTAAGTTCATGCACTTGAAGTTTTCCTGCAAACAGATTTACATTTGCAATTGTGTAATGCGGACAATAGCGTCTTTTCAGAAAACGACAAAGAGTGTTCAGACAGTAGATAATACATTGTACGAGATTGTCATCTCTCCATATGACCTCTGGAAATTGCTCAACTGTAAATAAAAGAGCCGTTTTCATGTGAAAAGTACTTAAACTATCACCGACGTCGATGCTCAGTAACTCTTTTCTAATTATTTTCGTCATAATAAATGCCTTCATCTGCACGATAAGAAGATCAAACATAAGCAAACGTTCCATCATGTTTGTGGATATTCGAAAATGCATCTCGGCGTATTGTTTAGGGTAATGTACTTGCATGTAGCCTAAACGACGTTCATTATCATAAACAAAATAGTTTTTGCGAATTGCAGATTGTAGTAGAACATACACCTCGCATTCTTTTAATTTTAACAGAGTTCCTTGCTTTGGCCAATGACCAGGCTTTGGTCTGGTGAACAATATTCTACAGTCATCAGGCAATGGTACGCATCGAATGCAAAAGACATAGTCACCCGCGTAGTTTTCTTTAGTAAACGTTACTGCAGGTCCAGTTACTTTTTTATTGATTCCATCATTATTAAATTGATTTACTAGAAACGAAAAATCTACAAAAAACTTGTTATAAATAAGACATCGTCCGTGATGATCGAACAAAAACACATCCGTTGCCAGTTTTGATTCTTCAACCATGTGTTTGAAAACATGTGCAGGTGCATTTCCCCCAAGTTGCACAGCCTGTAAGCAACAACATTGTGGGTAACTCGTTAAGTCTTTTATAATAAGAAAACTGTAATTTGATTGTTTGAAATTGATATCTGATTCATTTTCATAAGCGTTATGTCCCTTAATATAAACTAGAGAATCGATGTCGGACTTCATACCAAAAGTTGTTGAGCCCTCACTTTGGCTGCCAAATACATGCAATACGCATTCCCTTTTCAAAGTGTTTAGTTCTAAAGACCAAACTGATTCCCAAACAAGATAAACGTGTCGTCTAAAATATATTAATTCTTCATTCGCTCCTATTTCGTCCATAACATCAGATAGTCTGGTAGAGATCTTTTTATTACTTTCTTCATCCATATTTTACTGTTGTATACTATCATAGCGTCTATATGTATCTTGGCGTTGATTGGCCGGGCTTTTTACCAAAGAACTACACTGTCATCGAAGCAAACAGGTGTTTGGATCAATATGTCCAAGTGTCATTTTCGTTCTGAAACTACACAAAAAACTTTTTGAAATTTCGATATCATATTTGGTAAGAATGCAATGTTTAAATACGTATTTTTAAGCTGAAACGTGAAAATAAATACTTTAACAGTTCATTTACTATTTAAATTTATGAATGTTAAAGAAATAATGTGCATAAGAAGCCATTTTACACGTTTGGCCGAATTTTGAGTCACAGTGTTAATCAAACATAAATAGGTTGACAATAATTAAGTGATATCATTTAATTTTCTTTGTAGATATCATTAAAACAATTTTTGAATTTTAATTGCACTGTTTTTTGTTGTCAGAATATCCTTGTCGTAAACATATTTGTTATCAATTAACTCTAAACAAGCGATATCCTGAACTTGAAACTAGATGTCATTGAAGCCGGTTAAATGCTATTTACGTGAGCAATAATTCTAATGACAACATAAAACGAAGATTATTCATTATATTCCAGATAAAATATAAGATGGAGACAAATATACAAGTAAAAAAAAAAAAAAAAAATCTCTGAAAAAAATAGTACGATCATTAATACAGGTTTGATTATGGACTATACTAGATCTACAATAATATTATTGTGTGTTACAAAAAAACGGGTACACTACTTAGTCGCCTGAAATATAGATGAATATGCACATGTCTTGCGTTAATTATGCATAGGGAAATTTAAACACAACTGTAATTCCTTATATTATTTTCCTTTATTGTAAATGCTATTCAATTGTCGAGCCTCATTATCTACTGAACGAAGTATTGAAAACAAGGGCTGTTTGTAAAACAAGCATGCCCGCAAAATGGGCTGTCAGTTGTAGTGGCAGCCATTGTGTGACCTTGACATTTGACCTAGTGACCTGAAAATCAATAGGGGTCATCTGCCGGTCATGACCAATGTTCCTATGAAGTTTCGTGACCCCAAGCCTAAGCGTTCTTGAGTTATCATCCGGAAACCATGTGGTGGACGGACCGACCGACGGACGGACGGACCGACGGACGGACGGATTGACATGTGCAAAACAATATACCCCCTCTTCTCCGAAGGGGGGGGGGCATAAAAATAATGAAACGCAAATGACGAAAATTTCCCTTTATACCATTTGGACATATCCTGATATCTATTTCACTCACTAATTAATAACTGTTAACAATATTTATTTTTTAATTTGAATATATATCTAACGAATACGTTTAAAGAAAGGCGCAATTTTGACTTTTGAAAGCATTTCAATCTTAAATTAATATTATGAGTTACTTTTTTTAAATATACAGTCTACATTTAATTAAAGCCCAGTGTTTTACTGTTTTTATTTAGACGCTCACTGGAGATAGTGTAAAAGTAAAGAACCTAAGCGTTACCTTTACTTCCGGGATCATATTCCATTTGTAATATTGTTGTTTTTATATCAGTCAAAAGGCGTTGATTGCATATATAAAACGAAAGTGAAATAGTTATACCTTTAACCAGTGTCATATATATACATATAAATCCGTTTGTATATCCAGTTAACTCGTTGCATTTATATTCTGCACATTTTTATGTCCTTCATCCATTTGCAAAGAGAAGATAATCAATTTGTTATTGTTTATTGTGTACACACCGGTCTTATTGACAATAACGCAGTGACGTCACCATCTATGTTTAGAACGGTTATTGTTGGTAATGTTAAAAACCATGCCGTACAGTTAACTGGTTCCCCGTTGAATATAACCGTTGACTATAATATATATAGAGAGTAACGATAATTAAGGGGAGGTCACCAATCTAGCCGTACAGTAAATATGTTAAGATGCACTAAATAGTTGTTCTTATTATTAAATATTGTTCTTTTGTAAAATAATAAGACATTATTATTATACTTAGTCATTTTAAAGGGAGTTTTTTTCTTTCTCGGAAGATGTGTGTACTTGATTCTATGTTTATATAAAGCTCTTATAAATAGATGGTGACGTAGCTACGTTATTGTCAGTAAGACCGGTGTGTACACACCGTGCTCTTATTGGTCAATTTGCCGACATCATTATTTTTCATTGGTGACGTCATATTTTTTTTTGTAAGTTCTATGGCGCGTCCTATAAATACGATGAACGCTGTGTTTTCCGGACTTTTTCGTTCCATCTCGGCCAGGATAGTTAAGATCTTTAGGATATTTGAGTACGCAACTTTGTTACTTTTCCGTAAAGATTGATGTAGTATTTTAACATAAAGTTTAGAAAGTAATTGTAATATAGTAAAGTTAATATCTAATTGAAGATTTGTATTCCGTACAGTTAATCTTATTCATTCTTAGAATAAAAAATCGTTATTATCATACCTAGTATGAGTTTTTGATGTAAGATTGTATTTACACTGCTTCAAGGTGGCTTATCTTACTAAGACCATGTATTATTATTGTTTGATTTGCCGTCAGCTTTATAAAAAAAAAATNAAATATATATGTAGTATGGATTTAAAATAGCTCGCAGCTTATGTTTTCATTGCCATTTTGACTTGTGCATATCTGATAAATCAATATGATGTTTAATTCTTGTATGTATATTTGTTATTACAAATACAACAACTTCATCATCCCCTAGGTAAACGTTATAAACAAGCCTATTGAAGAACTAATAAAAGAGGTTTTAACACATCTTAACATGTTTGATATGCAGTGACTTCTAAGAAAATGGTCCAACTTCCATCGCTTTTATTTTGAATGTCGTATTGTTTGTATTTTACCTGTTTTTCAAATTCTAGTCACTTTGTCACTTTACTTTTATTACAGATTATCGAATTGGTTCCAGAAAAAGCTCACCTGCATGATTACGTTTCTGGACTTTCGTGGTTAACAATCAAAGATTATTATTAAATAGTCTTATCTGTGATATGCCGGTTCTTTTTACACACATGTATTGTCAAAATCTCTAGGCAAATCACTATGTCCTCATATACATATACAGTAAATAGCTGTCACGTGCAATGCGGTGAAATCATGAAATTGTTAGGATATTTTCACAACTTGTTTGACCGAACAAAGGGCTTTATATAATACGTTAACTCGTTGATAATGTATACCACAGAGCCGCCTGACAGAACGTTCTGTGATAGGACACATTTCGAATCAGTTGACACAATAAATATTGAGTGACTTAATTTTCACACGTTTTACAAACCTGCATTTATTAGTGAAATAGCACATAATACAGGCATGCCGCTTAAGTTTATACAATTATTTGAAAGTCTCCTGTAGCGGTAACTTTTTGGCAATTAAAATATTCGAACAGCCATGTTCAATGGTTAGTGGCCATCGCAAAAACTAATAAGCCTTTAAAGTGTTATGAACGACAATATGTGCTGCTTTTCTCGGACGTAAGCAACAGCTAACATGTATTTATAATCTAATCAACATGGCTAGGCAGCGGTTTTGATCAAGTATTGCTTGTGCCTGTCTGTGATTGCTTTCGTGTTGGCTCGTTTCCATCTGGACGCTTTCTTTGCATCTGTGCTCAGAGCTCGGGTAGGACCTTTTCCTTGCCCTGTTCTACGTTCGTTCTATACCGACAGAGCAAGCAAGTCCCTGCAATTAGTTTGAACCGGAATGACCCAGATGGTATCTCGAATATGTATGCATTTATTCGCCAGATCTTGGTACTTCCACTTTGCCCTCTCGTGGGCTTCACCCGCCATGTCAAGTATATAGGGGACTGTAAGTTCTTGAAGAAATATCTTTATGTTCGTTGATTGTTGACCAGATAATTATGTCTGGTCGGTGATTTGTCTGGATCATATATGGTAAAATTAGCTTTCTTGTCATGTCAACCAGCATGTTCCAGTTTTTAATGTACTTTATAATGGTTCTACTGGTTGTCGAAACGTCCCTAACGATGTTGATATACTCTGGTCTCGTCGCCTTGTGATGGAACTTTTTTCATTCTCCATTTCTTCAGAAGGCCAGGTATAACTGTCAGCACTCGGTCATCTCGACTTCTATAGCGAATTTACGAGAGAATATTAGAACAGATTTCAAGCATGTGTGCGAGGGTCCCTTTTTCGTTGCAACGTGAGGATCGTATCTTTGCTAAGCTTCCAACTCTCCATGTTTGTTGGCTTCGGCAGTATGACATAAACTTACCAGTAGAAGCGATAGCTGGAGACGTAAGTACTGCCCAAGTGCATGGTAGTTATGGCACTTCATTGCCATCTCTCTATAAGTCTATCTTGACCGTTCTTGCTGATCGGTGGGTGCCTTCTTTTATTCCGATTTACTGTTTAACCAGAGAGCATCTCTTCCGGTTTCATGCGTTTGCCGATTAAGACTGCATCCTCGTGCCCATACGTTATCTGCCTATTTGTGTGGCTCGAACTACAACATGTTGTTACAGGCTTCTTTCAGCGTGTTCAACTGCCTTGATGACCGACCACCGCCTACCTGTCTGAATTGCAATAACAACGTCTACTGCTAGCGAGGCTCGTGGAAGGTTTAGTTTCGTTGGCAACAATAACGTTAATGTTTATTAAAGATTCACTTATTTCTAGATGCGGACACTTAAGAGACAAAACGATTAAATGTTGTGGCTGTCGAAACAAACAGTACTACCAATCATATGCCAATGATATGGAACAAATGTACGAGAAATAATGCATGTATATAGTTTTTACTAAGAGAGATGTAATCGAGACGTCTGTTGGTGATATGAAGGAAATATAAGGGACTATTTACTTAATGTGATTGGCGAACGGCGTTTTGCTTTTTTGATAACGTATTCGATAATGCTCTTCAACTTGTCTGAACCAGTAAAAAAGGGTTTTGAATAACGAATAGGACCGTATTGTGCATCATATTGCCCACGACCGTCTATTACCATACTTTGTATCATAATCTAAACAAGAGCTGGCAGAAGACAGCGCGCTCGACTATTCAATTGCTTGACAGTATAAAGTAAGCCATCATGGCGAAATTGTTCATTTTTAATAAGGTCAAGGTAATATAGTCATATTCTAACTGGAAGAGGACCATAATTGAAACATATTAATCGCTTATGTTTTTAAGAAATGGTACATTATAGACGATTCTGCGTTCAGGTATATTTTCCACAATCTTTTGAACATTTGTTAAGACATAAAACAAACAAATAAGATTATATTTCAAGTTTGATAGCAATAGCTTGGGTCGGATGGTTGGACGGTCTTGAAATTTAAGGTCAAAGGTCAAGGTCAAATTCAACTTGCCAGGTACAGTACCCTCATGATAGTAAGAAAGTATTTGAAATTTGAAAGCAATAGCCTTAATACTTTAGAAGTAAAGTGGATGTAAACACAAAATTTAACAAAATATTCAAAGTTACTAAGTGGAAAAAGGGCCATAATTCTTACAAAATGCTTGTTACAGTTATCTGCTCTTGTTTATAGATTGGGGTCATGTTGGTAAAGAAGTATGCAAAATATGAAAGCAATATGTCAAGGGACATAGAACATATTTGAGGTGGAAGGCAAACTTTAACAAAGATTTATCAATAATATGCATATTCTAATTGGAAAAAGGGGCCATAATTCTTACAAAATGCTTGTAACAGTTGTCTTCTCTTGTTTATAGATTGGGTCATGTTGGTAAAGAATTATGCAAAATATAAAAGCAATATGTCAAGGGACATAGAAAATGTTTCAGGTGGTACGCAAACTTTAACATTCCAACGCTCATGCTTACGCTCTCGCCGACGCCGGGGTGAGTAGGATAGCTCCACTATATATATATACAGTTAGTCGAGCTAAAAAAACGTGTGGGGAAATGATCACATTATCGCTTCTAATAATTTTTCTAAACGAAAAACGTCATGTCAAGTTGAATATTATGTAAAGTTTATATAAATCAGTAGTTTTTTTTTTATAAAGTGTTAACCATGCGTGCACGAACTTTGTCCCTATCGGCATGATTTGAATAATCGTGAAAGGGTACCATCATACGATGTTACATGCCAAATACCAAACCTCTGGGTTGTCAATGATTCGAAAAGCTTGGTCGAAGACTTGCACGATTAAAGCAACTTTGAAAGAGGGCTGCCAAAGGATCATTCCTGTAAAGTTTGGTTAAATTCTGCCCAGCAGTTAAGTCTTGAGAATACAAAGTTTAAGCACGCACTTCATGGTTTCCCTAAAGATCCCCATGAGCACTATGTGCTCAGATGAGCTAATAGAATAAGGTCTGGTATAAGGAAAACAAGTGAACCACCAGACTCAGCCAATTTTTATCCCAGGGGCATTATTTCAACAAACTTAGTATAGGAAAACTATACTCTATACTATGTCACATATTAGACATATAACTTCTGCGTCTTGCAGTTTCAGAGATTATTTAAGTTTCCACTTTTAATATATATATTATCACGGGTGACCTAAACATGCAGCAGACCAATTTGAACAACGTTAAAATAGGGTCCCCCAATGATCATTCCTGTGCCTGTGACGTTACTTCAAAATCTGCCCAGTGGTTCAGGAGAAGACGTTAGAAGAAAAACGACGGACATCATGGTATCCAAAAGCTTCCCATGAGCACTATGCAGGGCTCGACACTAAGGCACGTCCGAACGACATTCACTGCCTGTACCTAGGTCCGGGCTAGCCAATGTCCCAGGAACATGCCCGACCGGTCGTGTGTATTTTGGGCGGGATTTTGTGTTCTATATCAATAAACTGCATTTTTCAAATTCATACATGCCAGGCGTCCCGATCTCGGCGGGACAGTCCTGCCTTTGGGCGCTTTGTCCCGGCAACCAGATATGAGACGATTTGTCCCGACATTCGTTAAAAACGATGTAAGTTCACAGTAAAATTCGCTATTCAAGCTCTGTCTGGCTAAAACTTACCATCTCTAATCCCTTTATTGCCCCCAATTAACAACCCACTTCTACCTCTCGAGTGCACCAGTGTTGTTTTTGACAACTTATCAGCGATTTATTGGCAACTCATTGATTTAATCAGGCATTCACACCATCGTGATTTTATGATAGGGGTCGCTAATTGCAATAAACAAATGTATCGTACAGAAATAAACGGCACCTGCGTTTGTTTTGATGGCCCAATCAAGTCCAACGATACTATTATCCTGTGTATTATACCACCTAAGGTTATAAAACAATACATTGAATACTGACCAATACACATTGATGTTTTTTACAAATAACCTTTCGTTTTCGACTTATTTTCAGTAAATAGTCCGTACATATTGCATCAATCTAAATTTAGAGTTAATTGACGATTGGTTGAATAAGAACAGTGCTCGACGCGCTCACATCGCGTAACACGATTTACATATGTTATAAGGGGATATCCCTGTGCCGATTGGATGTCAAATCGAGGCATACAGGGATCCCCCACTTTTCAGTTTATGGTGTGCGTTTACTCCCGGAATTGGAGAACGTCTGTGTTCCCAAAATTCTTGACACACATTTATCGTCAATATTGGGCAGAAATTTCGACTTTTTTAAGATAATACTGACTACTGACTAAAGAAAGGTGGACTGATTGATCGTTTTAGGTACTATTCTTAAGTAGATGAATATTGAATTCATTAGCATTAGTAAGGCAAGCTAATAAGAAGGATTGAATCACAAGAAAATACAAGTTGAATGATAAATATAAATGTTTTGATAATACTTGGGTCAGGGCATATGAAAGATTGGTCAGGGCTAGTAGGTTCTGCATTTACTAGCCCGAATGGGCTAGTTGAAAAAAAAGTTAGTGTCGAGGCCTGCTATGAGCTGTGCTAATAAAACAAGAGTTCCGCGGTCGCAGACATATGCCCCCTTGAATTTCACACTAATTGTGACAGTGACCTTGAAATTTGACCTAGCGACCCCAATTTCAATAGGGGTCATCTACTGTCCAAGGCCATTGCACATGAGAAGTTTTAAGTCAATCGGTCAATTGGTTGATGAGTTATTGAAAGGAAACAATTGCCAACCTTGTTTTGACAGTGACCTTTGACCTAGTGACCCCAATTTTAATAGGGGTCATCTACTGTCCAAGGCCAATACACATATTAAGTATCAAGCAAATCGGTCAATCAGTTCAAAAGTCATAGATCAGAAACGAACTGGTCTTCCGACAGACACACAGACACAGACCGACCGATGGACAGACCGACATCCAGCAAAACAATATACCTCTTCTTTGAAGGGGGGCATAATAATATGTGGTATACCCACGATAATCAGTCAGCATTAAACTCAACAGACCTGGTTCTATCTAGAAAACAGACTCGGCTTTATTTCTTACATGTTTGTGATTAAATAGTTAAATAAATATGGATAATGGAGACCATGTTTTTTTTTTTCAATTACAAAATACAAATTTCGAAATCAGAACTAAACAGGCTAAACTTTTTTTTTCGTTTTTTATTAAAAATATTTTGTTAAAATGAAGCAATTGACAAAACTATCTAAATTTAAACAAGCAAGCAAACACAAGAATAACAATTTCAACATATAATTGATTACAAAACAAAGTACATACAATAACAAGCACATTACATTTCCCAATTTTTTAATTTGTTGACATACTGGTACATTAAACGCAATTGTAATACATGCTTTTGAAACTATATACAATAAAAATGACCATAAATTCATCTAAGGACTTAAAAATTAACCTCAGACAAACAACTATTCGAGTTACCAGTTAAACATGCCCCCTAGATGAACAATTTCTCGAAATCCATTCAGCAAAGGCAACATTATGCCCTATTTAAGTGTGTATACTGCTTCAACACTCACTTTTAAGTATCTAGTTCAATCTTTTTTTAATAAATCTTTATAGTCCTTCGTTTTAAGAATTCTAAAAGACTGTTTTTTATGTTGACTTGAACACGTCTTTAAAATTATATCTATTTTCATATATATAACTCTTCATAATTGTGCCTTTGTTACACTTATGCTACCTTTGATTGTTCTTTTCTCCATTTGTGCTGCATTTTATTATTTAATATTGCCCATATATATTTTTGTGGTGTCCTTTTTATTTATTTTTTGGTTAATTAATTGGTGCAATCCTTTTCTTCATCTGTGTTGTCCGTTTCATCATTTGTGTTGTCCGTTTCACCTTTTGTGTTGTCCGTTTCATCATTTGTGTTGTCCTTGTCATCGTTTGTGTTGTCCGTTCCATTGTTTGTGTGGTCTTTTTTATCGACCTCTTTACTGGAGTTATCATTGTCTTCTGCAGGGTTCTCATTCGCATCATCAGGATTTTCAGCTGTCAGCTCATCATCAGTCATTGCAGTTTCAGAGGTTACATTATCATCATCTTCTTCTTCATCTTTTTCAGAATCATCTGCATTGCTTTCTTCGTCCACTTTTTGATCCTCTTTTTCCTCAAGCAATTCCTTTCCAACATCATCTGCTTTGACCTTGACATCAGCTCCTTCACTCTCAGTACCTGTTTCTTTCTTCATATCTCCAACTTTTTCCTTTACCGGACTTTGAAGGCCATCAATTTCCTGAGAGAAAAAAACCCCATCTTTTATTACCTCAGCCTTATGACCACTTACAATAGTAAAGTGCACTAAAAAGTATTATCTACTTATAATATTTAATTACAAATTTTACATATGATGTTACATATCATTGAAAATCTGAAGTAAATGCATCTATTCAAGGTACCAAGACAACAATAAACATTGTACATAGTAATCACTTAACAAAATAAGATATTAAGCACTGAATTGGATTTTTTAGGAGACCCTTGAGTTTGGATTTTTATCTTATTTAACATGTAATACTGTAGATTGATCTATTTTCGTTGACATGAAATTTCATGGATTCATAAAATCTGGCATTTTAGTTTTGATCTAAAATGTGTGGATTTGTTTACATGTATAATGTCTGATATATGACTTCAGACTTAAATAATTGTTGGATATTTGATTTTTTAGTTGATTGGACCCACGAAGGTCCACAAAAATTAGTGTTGACGAATAATCACAAAATAACAGCTTTTCCAACTTGTTTAGGTTAGCTAAGCCTATCTAAGTGTTCACCATTAATAAGAGAACATACTTATGCCAGTTTTAGACAACTGCCATACTTCAATCACAGGTAGAGGGAGAATGGGCGAAAAAATACTTTGTTCCAAATCCCTACACAAGTTATTTGGTAAGTTTCATTTAACCCTGATTGACAGCAGATGCAGAGAGAAAAAGGCCCAAAAAAATACTTATTTACCAATCCCCACAAAAGTCATGAGCAAAATGGGGAGTGAAGTAATGCTGATTAGCCCATCTTGGGACCAGAAACCTATCAACTGAGCCTAAAAGATAGACTTTAACAATACATGTTTTAAAATATTGCCTGTGAAATCGTCCAAGATGGGGCCGCTTGATCAGGACATCTCTTCAGTGCAAACTTCCACACCATGTATCCCGACTGGCCGGGCGTGTACCAGGCTTTCTCAACCGTGTACAGACCTACAACACATGGATACCGTATGCATCAAATGGCACATACAAAAGCATGGTCCTTCGCTAAAAACAGTTTTTCAAATCAGAATTTACTAATTAATAAACGTAACTTACAAAATACAAACCCTAGTCATCAAATATAATACATACATAAATTATGACCTTCATTTAAAACAGTTTTTCAAATCTAAATTTACTTATTAAAAGATGGTATGGCAAATTTAGATGGGACAAAACTTGCATACATGTGTACTAGAATCACAAAATAAGAACTTGGAAATCAGGAACTATATGTACCATTATAAGTAGTGTTGAGCTCTGCTCTACATTGCTCTTTACTTTATGAACGATGAGGATGCATGCAGTACTGGTTTCCTTTAAAATTATATAGCACATATCAACAATAATACTTATATCTCTAAATTATGGGTACGACATTTTCAGTGTCAGAACCATCATATAAGCCGCGTTTTGAGAATACTGGACTTAATGCATGAGCGTTAAGTGTCGTCCGCAAAGGCTTATCAGGGACAACACTTTCTTCAAACAAAAAATTCCATTAAAGCGGAAAAATGTCTCCCCTGATTAGCTTATGCGGACTGAATTAAGCCCAGTTTTCATAAAGCCCATTTTTTGAAATAACTGAGAAAGTATTTTCAGTATCAGTACCGTCATATCTGTATCCCTCATCCGGTGCGAACGGGCTGGTGAGTTTGTAGCCCCGTATCACGCGTACTGGATTCCGGGTCTCCACACTTCGACTCAGTGCCAGGTTTCCACGTGTCAGGGTCTGGTCCTTGGACTGGGGTGCTGTGCGCAAGTTCTGAAAATGATTTATGTACAAATATGAATCAACTAGAATTACTGGTTCAGTTAGAGAGGAGTTGAATTATGACCTTCAAAGCAATTTTGCTTTGTTAGCAAATTTTACTTAAACAAACGACCTAAAAAAGGGTTAACAACATTTTCTATGCAGGTCTTACCACTGGTGCATTAACAGTTATTGCATTTAAGTTAAAATGTCAACATTATACAGAAAATTTTGGAGTCTTTCTTTGAAAATTGCTAAATCCCTATACAAACAAGCAAATTCGTTGAATTGATATCCTCCGCCAAATAAATTTTGTTTATGGATGGGTGTAGAACTAGGAGAAACGGTATAATTGAACGGTTGTGCCTTTTGTAAAAAAAAATTCAACTCATTTGTACCTGTGGTGGGTTTTCGCTTATCTATATAAACACTCACACCAAGTATACTCATAACAAGTTGCAATGCAATCTGCCAAAGAACTTGCAAGATATGGCTCCTGACAGCTGTAAGCTTATAGTAAAAAGCATTTTTTCAAGATACAAAGGGACATAACTCCATTATTAACGAAAAGTGTACAATGCTATTTGGCGTGCACCATCCTCTTATGCTTATATATACTCATACCAAGTTTCAATGAAATCCGCCAAAGCACTTCCAAGATATGGCTCCGGACACAAAAGTGCCTATAGTAAAAAGCATTTTTTCAAGATACAAAGGGCCATAACTCCGTTATTAACAGATGGTGTACAATGCCATTTGGCGTGCATCATCGTCTTATCCATATATATACTCATACCAAGTTTCAATGAAATCCGCCAAAGCACTTCCAAGATATGGCTCCGGACACAAAAGTGCCTATAGTAAAAAGCATTTTTTCAAGATACAAAGGGCCATAACTCCGTTATTAACAGATGGTGTACAATGCCATTTGGCGTGCATCATCGTCTTATCCATATATATACTCATACCAAGTTTCAATGAAATCCGCCAAAGCACTTCCAAGATATGGCTCCGGACACAAAAGTGCCTATAGTAAAAAGCATTTTTTCAAGATACAAAGGGCCATAACTCCGTTATTAACAGATGGTGTACAATGCCATTTGGCGTGCATCATCCTCTTATCCATATATATACTCATACCAAGTTTCAATGAAATCCGCCAAAGCACTTTCAAGAAATGGCTCCGGACACATAAGTGCCTATAGTAAAAAGCATTTTTTCAAGATACAAAGGGCCATAACTCCGTTATTAACAAATGGTGTACAATGCCATTCGGCATGCATCATCCTCTTATGCATATATATACTCATACCAGGTTTCAATGAAATCCGCAAAAGCACTTCCAAGATATGGCTCCGGACACAAATGTGCCGGACTGACGGAAGATGGACAACGCCAAAACAATATCCCTCCGCCTATGGCAGGGGATTATAACCAATTAAAAGTTACTCAAGCAGTTGAAATGTTTGAAATACATAAAAATATAGAGTTGCTCTACCTTTGGATTAGTTTTTGTCCCCTTCAAATCCCTGCCACCTTTGAACAAAGATAAACATAACATTGCCATATTAACTGTGAAACCTTTTAGCAGCATATTATGCAAATACTAAATAATAAGGCAAACATTTTTTTTTTAATAAAATCCCAATTTATTCAGGGAAAAAACAATGGTCCAAAAATGACCAATCTTTCCTTCATGTACCTTCTATATGCATCAGGATAAACACAATCTTAGTTTGTATCCTTTACATCCATGTTCATAATTTATATAGATTCCTTACTCATATACCAGTACATGAAATATGACAAAACCCTGCCCTTGTCAGTATAAAATATATATAAATTGTATCTGTTTTTTGTGATTCTTAATTTTGGGACGCTGTTCCTCAGTGTTGGGATATTGTTATATATTTGGTTAAACAGTGTCAATAATAAGGAACTTTGCCAAAAAATGTTGCAATCTTCATGTGTTAACTGTTATGATACATATGAAACAAGGAAATCCCTTTCCCGCTCAGAAGCAAAGTAAAAATGGCTTTATGCAACCAGCATCAAACCAGAACAGCCTGTGAGATACTTGCAGTCTGTTAAGGTTTTATGCTGTTTGCTGCTTATCAGTATCTTTGCGTTGGAAATGAAGTATTTAAAACTTGATTCTAGTAAGAAAGGTCTTACATTGAAATTGATTTTCTAAGGGACTAAAAATGCGTCAAATAGCGTATCTGAGTGGTAAAGGGATATCCACTGTGACTTTTAAAGAGACACGTTATGCAGTTGAAGCCAAAACCTTACCATTCATTGTTTAATACCGCATATGATGAACTTAAATAAAAGGACACTCTCAAGGTGAAATATTGCTTCTAATGAAAAATTGGGGCCTAAGAAATGTGTGTTAAGTGTCATCCCATATTAGCCTGTGCAAACTGCACAGGCTAATCCAGGATGAAACTTTCCACTTTTATGGTATTTTTTGTTATAAGCCCAGTTTTTCCAAAATGAGGCTCAATCAAATAATTCCCTACCTTCTCCAGTATATGTGAAACACTCCCCCATGTCAATGTTGTCATCATATCCCCCTGACAAGGCGATGGAGTAGGCACCTTCAGGTCCACCATGGATACCTGCCACTGTCGGCCTGGGATAACATAAGGGGTGTCATGTATAAGTGGTTTCATTAAGTCTTAAAGAAAATGGATGATGTAAAAAAAAGTACGAGAGGATAAAAAAATGACACTTAATGAATGTGTGTGCAAAAAGTGTTGTCTAAGATTAGCCTGTGCTGTCTGCACAGGCTAATCAGGGTCGACACTTTACTTATATGGAATTTTTCATTTCAAGGATGTCTCTTCTAAACAAAAATCCAGTCTTAGCAGATAGAGTTGTCCATGATTAGAATGTCCAGACTGCACAGGCTAATCTGGGAGACACTCTATGCAAATAAATTCAGCCCGGTTTTCTCAAAGCCTGGCACAATTTGACAAATTTTGTATAACTTAAGCTTGAAAACATAGCTAGGCTGTGTTAATTTGTTTAAGTCAAACAAGCTGGGTGATTTACCAAATTACCGGTACCCTTTTAATGAAACCCTAAATGTATGGGTTACATCATTGTGGTACATGCTAAGAAAACAATATTGTCATGTACACAGGGAAAGATTTATGATTGAACACGGTACATGGTGCTGCTAAAAAGGACCTGGGAGGAAAAATGGAAAAAGTGTGTTGGCATTTTTCTTGAAATTTCATAAAATTCATGGTTTTATGAAAGCACAAGGTAATAATAAGGCTATTTTGGAACCAATGAATAAACAATATTTTCTTGAGGTGTACAATAATAAATCAAACTGTTGCTGAGTCAGTCATGTTCTACCTGTGTATTAAATCTCGGCAACATTCCATGCGGGTGTACCAACTGGCACCAACTTCAACACCTACAATAGCAGTCATTCATGTGTTTATTATCACTTATTGACTGAATTATTGTTACATACCTTGAAAAATAAAATATAAATACTGTGAAACCATTATCATTCGTCAGACATTAATTTTCATCTATTTCGTCAGTAGACCGATTGACAAATTTAAGTTCCTTACGAATAATTATGTCCAATGTTTAAACAAAACTAAGCCTGAATTACCGTTGACATGAGACATTAAAATCCAACGTAATCCACGCATGCATACTGCGTCTGTTTCTCAATCAAGAGAAATCCGGTTTTGACACAAAGGGGTGTACATTACACAGTGTACTTGATTGACACGTAACATTTCCTGTAAAACGCGAATGCAATAAAGCTGTATCGAATGCGTTGACCTCCTTTAGGTAGAATAGTAATGATTATTACAGGGGTGTAAAGGTGAAGCCAACACGCGACAGATCAAAGACAATTAACCAAATTGAAAAAAGTAAATGTGTATTGATAATTGTATACATACCGCCTTTCTTATGTGCATAAAATTAT